>VZTH01004487.1:312888-360429 GCA_013397815.1 Aleadryas rufinucha
TTTAGGTTAGATATCAGGAAGAAATTCTCCACTGTGAGGGTGGTGAGGCACTGGAACAGGATGCCCGGAGAAGCTGTGGGTGTCCCACCCCTGAAATTGTTCCAGGCCAGGTTGGATGGGGCTTTGAGCAACCTGGGACAGTGGAAGGTATCCCTGCCCATGGCAGAGGGGCTGGAACTGGATGTTCTTTAAGGTCCCTTCCAATCCAAACCATTCTGCCATGATTCTACGACTCAGAATGATGCCCATGTTTGATGGAGTGTCTCCTTCCAGGTGGACAGCTCCAGCCACATGTGTTGTCAGCAGCCTCTCCCTCCCCGTATCTCCCCAAGATCATCTCTCTGCCTGCCCCTGCCCCAGCAGCTGCAGCCACTTCAGTGTCTGGCACACAACAGGACGCTCACACTGGTTTCAGAGCTATCTGGACCCCACTGTGATCAGGACGGAGAATCCCACAGCCTCTACTATGAGTCCATGCCACATATCCCCATATGCTTCCCCAAAATGCTGTCCTTGAAGTTGTGGTTATTGTTAACTTGCTGCTTGTGGGAAAAAAAAAAAGTCTTCTGACATAATTTGTATCTAACTCTTTGATTTATAAATCATTAAATGTGCAAATACATATTTACAAGAGTCTATACCTCTGCTAATGTTTGAACTGATTTCTAAGGTAGCTGATTAAAAGTTCCTGAGCGCTTCCCCCACACAAACCTATTCGAATTACACAGCTGTCAGTACTAGGCAGAACTGTTTATCATAAAAAATGCCTACTCCTCTAAATAAGCTGCAACACAGATACCTCTGCATGCACTATCAGAATGCAGTGAAATGAAATCTAAACAGGACACAAAGCTTTCCTTTAAGGCCAGAAATGGAAAACAAAGAGTGATAATAATTTAATTATGAGACTAAGCAAAGCTAACAAATATCACTACATATTCATAGAGCTACTTAATTAAAGAAAAATTATTAAACCCCAGTATTCTGGAACATTTCCCTTCCCGACTTTTCTATTATTTGAATTGCAGAAAAGCTTAAAACTGAATGAGCACTGGGCAGGCCAAAGTCTGCACCCCAGCTGTGCTCCACTGATGCTCCTGGGCTCTGGATGTATTTGTTTCTCAGTCATACAAAAAGCTCCTCCTTCTGGATCATGAGAGCTAGTCTCACTCCCAAATGAGCAATTCCATATTGGAAAACCCATACTACAGATTTACAGAGCAGAAATAAGTACAAGAGCATCAATGTTAAGCAAAGCTAAGCACAGCCAAGCGCAAAGCCACAGGTCTCATTCATGCAGCTCAGCAACTATGACAAGTGGCCACTAAGACTGTAGAAAGAAACCTAAAAAAAAAAGTTTTGACTTTTCAAGGTGAAATACTCTATCAATGTGACCTTCTTTGTCCAGAAACTGAAATGAGCCATTAAAACAAGCAAAAGCCAAACTGACTTTCAAATTTTCCTTTTTGGACTTAGTAAATAAGGAAATGAAATTCCAAATAAAAATTCCACTGTTTACAAAACTAAGTCCATTTGATTACATCAATAATAAACTAAGAAAATAATTTCAAACTTTTTTTTTAATGGCATTGTTCTTTTAAATGCTTCCCTTGTATAACCTAGTACATGCTGCTTTAAGCACTTCCCTTAGACAAATAAGTAGGTCCACTGACCTTAGAAACAAAACACTTCACACCTCCTGATGTGTCATTAATTCCATCCTCTGGGGGGGTTATGGAAAAACAATAATTAATGTGCTGCCAGAAAACTGTCTCAGATTTCAGCCCATTTCCTTAGCTACCAAGTGATGTCTTAGTTACTTTCCTTTTATTAAATGTGTAAATCAATGGTCACTATTTTTTAATGGGGATAGTAAATAGCTTTTTGATTTAAAGTGTCCACTTTAAATGTGGACCCACATCTCAACTCAATAAAAATATGCTCTTGAAATGCTAACCCATATGTCAAGCAAAGCCTGAAACAGATCCTGCTTTTATTGAAAGGATTCTTCTTTTCATTTTCCACCATCAAATCTAACTTTTTTTACGAGAACTTTCAAATCACTGAAGATTTTCCCTTTGATATGTGAATTTTCATTTTACAATCTTTGAAATCTTGAAGAAAGTTGTTTTTATCTCTGAAGAATTAATGTAAGGCAGTAATTCTAGAAATGTAGCTGAAATTCCCGAGGAACAGTAAACTCAGCTCTTCAGCATTCTCCCTGTTACCCCTTTCTCAATACTTTTCTCATTTACTTATTTCTTTATTTTTCAATTTGTGAAGCAAGGATAAATAAAGGCCCTGTTCTCAGAACACCAGGTCATTTCAGACAATTAAAAATACTTCCAGAGAAAGCCGCATTGTGGGATGATTAGTTACCAGCAGCACATAATGTGGTTTCTTTCCTGTTCTCATTTAAACTGTTTCACAGTAATTTACTACTTCAAAGGCTTATTTAAGACAGGTGTTATAGTGTCCTATTGGTTAAATTTGGATTTGAATTGAGTGGCTATGCTGCTCAAACAAACCCAAACATCCTTTTCTCCTTCTTGTCTTTCTCCAGGAGTCCATTTACCAGATAAAGAGACAAGAATGAGAACAGTGACAAGAAGACACTGCTACAGCATTTCTAGTCTGTTTTGTCTACTCTCTGACATATTTCCCTGTTCAAAAAAGCCAGCAAGCCTAAACAAAAAAGAAGCCCTATTAAAACCAGCCGTTGAAGCTGTACAGAAAAAAGACCACCTCCTACTAAATGCAAGACTGGAGAGACAAAGAGCCTTAAGGAGTTAACAGAGAAGGAGCCAGAAGGAGGGGAGCTAAACGGGCTTGAGGGTCATCATTCCACTTTCATGAATGCGATCATTTCCTTCCCTCAGGGCAAGTAAGAGCAGCAGCATGCCAATGCTGCCAGTTCAGGGACATATTTACATTTCAGCAGCAGTGGAAAACTCACCTCCCTGAGCCCTCAGTCCTCCTCTTCCGTAGCATATCCCCAAGGTAACGTACGCAAGGAAAACTAGTGGACAACCTCCCAAATCTGCCCTTTCAGGGAAATCATCTTGTGAGGGCTGCAAGAATATTTTAGTGCATCTGTACGGCTGAAAGAAGACACTACTCACTGGAGGGAAGAGGATCCCCCGGACAATCCAATAGTTCTTATTTATGCTGACTTTGTGAATGCTGGCATTACTGACACTACCACAGCTGCCTACCACTACTGATATGCAAGAAGAATCAAGCTGTGCAAGTCTGGTACATTGCTTGCTCAAGAGAAGTATCAAGGTATTGCAGTAGTCCTATATGTTAATGAAACATCACTGTGATTTTCCTCAAAAGAAGATTGCTAATGCAAAATTGTACTGATCCTTCATTTTCAGATTGCTGCCTTCCATATATATCTTCAGGAATAAGGAGGTAAGATGCAGCATTCAGAAATGCTCATTCTGCCAGCAGGTTCCCTGTTCATCTCTGCCAAGAACAAATTCATTCCAATGCAAATATTCCTCTTATTCCACTCCTCAGACAAGGTCTTACCTAGAACTTATGGCAACCCAAAAAAAACCCAAAAAAACTGTGCTGATTTGCTTTTGAAGTAAAGACAAATTATTAACTACTGTGGAGTTTGGTTTAACATGCTGCATAGGACCATCTTCTCTTTTTGATGCAATTCTCTATGTTTTGTACTGGTTTATGAAAGGTGGGAAATAGATAAATAATGCAATGGCATAGGGTTGCTCTTTTGCAGGGTATGGAACAGGGCCTTTCACCCATCTGACAGTTTTCCTTGCGTAGGGCAGTACAGTTGCATGAGTATGCTTAGTAAGGCTGTCCTTTGTAAAAAAGACTTCTCAAAGAGGGTAAAACTTGATTTAGAAGGGAAACTGCTCCTAGCTGGGTTTTAGAAGGTGTTTTTCCTCACAAAAAGACCAGGCAATTTTTGCACATCCTGATTACTTCTCAAGCTGTCCGTTCCCAAGCACATTATTGAAGTCCTTGCATCTTGAGGCTCAGCTCTGTTTACACAAATCTTTCTGCTGCCAAACCAAAGATAAACTTTATCTCGTATTGCTGTACTGTTTGCCAAGCAGTCACAACAAAACAAAACAAACAAAACAAAAAATTAACAAACAAAAAACAAAAACAGAAAACAAACACCAACCAACCAACCAAAATTTTCAGATTGGCTTTGCTTCAGAAAGAAAGAGACTACCTTCCCCCCAGTTTCTGCTTTATTCACATGAAGATTATACCCTGTATTGTTGTAGCTCTTCTGTCTGCACTCATTAAGGCCAGAAATTTATTCTTCTTAGGTGAAAGCCAGGATTGTCTGATGCTAGAGTCTATGGCTCTTTTACTGAGAATTAATCCAAAGACACAAAAATTAAAAATACTTACATTCTCTCTCCTCCTTCTAAATTTGCCTTTTACTTCACTGATTTACCTGTAAAGAAACTGGCACCCCCTTTCCACTTGTCTTTCATCTTTCTTCCGAACACTGTGAATGTTCCAAATCCAGAGCTTTTTTCCCTTTCTGGTGCCATCTTCGACTGAAGGAAAGCAGTATCTCCCTTTCAGTACTTCTGAAAGTGACTTCTCAGTTTGCAGTGTGAACTGCGAAGACAGAGCTCAAGCAGCCCATCTGGAAAAACAGCTACTGGGCATGCACAACATACATCTGTGTGAAAATCACTGTGCTGGGTGGAAAAGATGGGCCCCCAGAGCCTTCACAACCTACCTAGGAAGATAAACCCATTCCTTCTGGTAGAACACACTGCAATTTCCTCCTTCCCCATGAGCCTGAGTTTCCTTCCATAGGAAATGGCAGTCTGGAAAGAATTATATGCACCCAGGTCTCATCAAAACACGCCATTTGGCCAGGGTTCAGTCGTGGGTATCAGACCTACAAGGTATACCCCAGAGTAAATGAGACACAGTCTCCCAGACATAAACAATATAAAGGCTGACTTGCTTTCTCTGTCTCTGTCTCTGTCACTCTCTCTTTCTCTGAGGCTTTCTTCTAGCTCAAGAACAGAAACAGCAAAGACCATTTAAGAAATTATTAGACAACGTCATAATGGCCAGTCATTTGTCAGAAACAGGGAAAATAGCCTCAAAAGAGCTTTTAACAATCTGAACTGCGTAATACTGCTAACCTGCTGGTAGACTCAACCTGCTGTCAACCTGAGACTCTGACTTCTCAAAGCTGAAATGAAAGAGTTTATGAAATGTTTCAAACATGGGAGGGCCCAGGAGGCCACCTAGGAGGAGAAAGGTTTGAGGAAACACAGAGGGAGAAAGTTGACAGCTCATCTCTGAGCAAGATGATGCAGCAGCTAACACACCTACAGCCAGCCATACCAGCTAGCCAGGAACATCCATGTGGAGCAGTACAATTTTTAAGTACCCTGCAGATGAAACAGAAGATATTACATCAACTCACCCAGGCTTAATCACATGAAACCTCCTACTTAAGTGCTCGTCAGCAGTAAAAGCACCAGTTATAAACCAGTTCTCCCCTTACCTACAAAAGACAGCTGTCCATCGAGACTATCAATTAATTCCACTAAAATCTGGAAAAAAATTAACTCCACATTCACAGAAAATATTAAAAGCTCTATTTTCAACACAATTCAAGAAATTACATCCTTAAGATCAATATGGCACTGATGCCTGCTACACTTCTGCTTCCCTTCCATTACTGATGTCAGTTGTGATCACATTTCTCAGGAGGACTGATGCCATGTAGCACTCAATTTTTAACATTGACAAAAAATAAGTAACAAAAATCTGTAACACATAGATCAGTCTTCTTTTAAGGAAAAGACAAGCACAGCTCAATTCTTTGTCTGATTCACATTTATTCAATCAGGTAAAAAGGACCCTTTTCTGCTAAGTAGTCCATCTTGAAATGATTCTATGAACAGCAGGGAACACCAGGTTTTCTCTTATTCCTTATGCTAGCCTGTAAATGAATGAAGAAATTATAAATTTATACATAAAATTTCATGGGAATATTCTCTTTAGAAGCCCTATTTTGCAAGACAATTGTTTTGAAATGAGAAACCTCTTTTATAGGCTTTCCTAGGAGAACAGGAAGATCTAGTGCTTTGCTGAAAGCTCCCAGACATTTCTAGTCTACAAGCAATATATTTATAGGGATGGTTTATCTCACAAAGCCATTACTCACCTATTGGCAGTTGCAGAGACCAAATTCATTCCCAACTGTAAAACATCCCCTAGCAACTTCAGGACCTGATTATATATGGGAAAATAACATTGAGATCATACTTAAAAATTTTAAACTCTGCTCAGCCCATTTTTGGTTTTTGGAAAGACATATGTACAACCTTTTTCTGCTCTTTATACAGGGATTAAAAGCCATGCTGACTATACATAAAGTTGAACAAGATGAGGCATGGCAGTATTTGTCCAAAAGAAAACCATATGCACAACACTTCTGCATACTGACAATATGAGAGTTTTGGGGAAAAATTAGCGATTATCAATCACTCAGATGGAAATAAAATTATGTTACTGAATTATTCATGAAGAGTTCTAAAATAGGTTCCTCATCAGTCCTGGTTGTTTTTTTCTTCCCTCAGTGTCCTCTAGATTTAAATCAATATATACTAGCAACAGAGTCAGTCTTATCCAGGCAAATACCGAGCACTAACACAGTTCTCTCTGTTTATTTTGCTGTCTGGACTGCTGCTGCCCATGGTGAATGAAAAGATGCCTGTCTCCCATAAATGTTTGCTGTTGGCACAACTTCTTTCACTGACCCTGTTTTCAAGACTAATGACTTTCATTTCTAGTTCAGCACTTTCCAGTGTGGTATTCACTTAACAAAGCTACAGCAGTATATCAGTCTAAATACAATTGGTGTCTGGCCTTCAGTGCTCATGCAACATTAATTTAAATACAAGTAAAATATTTACTTCAAAGTCAGTCGTATTTTACACTGGACTTTTGTTACAGAGGAATTCAGTCCTCGGTGGGTTGGGGTTTGCGAGACAGGGTAGGCTACCGTCTTAGGAGAGATTTAGTCTCTCAGTTTTATGAAAGAACATACATAAATTCAGGTAAATCAATGACCCATATGAATTCTCCAAACAATTCAAGTCTCTGAATGCACAAAACCCTCACAGAAGTGCCTAGGAACAACTCTATTTTAAGGCTGGCATTCTAAAATCAGCTTCAAATGGTATCTGCAGTCCTGTTTTCCTTTATAAGTTGATATTTAAAATCAGTCAGAAATGTCAGACAGAATAATTGTTTAACCTTCAGACTTACTGGCAGGTTTTGGTTGCCTTCTCTCGCATTTTTTAAGACAAAATTCAGATATTGAATAAATCATTCCCTGGCAGTCCTGTTTTCATTGCTGACCAAGTTATCAGCAAGAAAATGTCACCTGTCCTGTGAAAATAGGAAACTCAATACATCACATAACACAAATAATTTTTTTTGAATAGTTTAGTATTTCTTATCATTAGCTGAAATAATCAAGTGGATGCACAGATAAAAGTTATACCCATAAAATATGTTACATTGCAATAAAGTGTTTGTGCTGCTCACACAGACATGACTGGGCTGTGCAAGGGAGCAGCTACACAGGACAAACCCAGAAACCACAAAAGAAGAAACCAACGTGGTTCTAATTCAGTGTCATAATTTCTGGCTTGTTTGAGGGTTGGTGTTTGTTTTTCCTAAAATAAATACTATTGACTCATTTGCAATGAACTTTAGAACCCATGTATGATTTAATTCTGATGAATTCTGTGACACAGCTTTTGCTTACAAACTGTAAAGCAGAAAGCTCTCTCTGGCACGAGGCTTCCAATGGCATTGAGAAGCTAAAGGGCAATTGCAAATCTTCAACTTTCAATATCACCTCAAGCAACAGTTATTACGATAAAGGGAACCAGGAATTTTTCCAACCTCCTAAGAGCAAAATGCAGAATGGAATATCCCAAGGCAAAGAAAATAAGCTGGGAATTTTAAAGATACCTGGCATCAGACAGAGGATATCTTTGACTCCTTTTGACAACTTTCCAGATATCTAGAAACTATCTAGACATTATACATCTATTTAGATAGTCAGATATTTTGTATTTGACAACATGCAGCTGCACTTGAAAGAGGCTGTAAGGAATTGGGACAAAAGGATGGGAAGGTGTGATGCTAATCCATCATGCTTGTAGTAACAGAGGGAGCAGTAAACACAACTGGGAAATACAGGAAAAGTAATATCCTACACTATATGAGACACAGCTTATGGACAGACGAAAATTCTGTGTCACATATAATACTCCTATGTTTCAGGTTGATAGCTATTTTAGAATTAATGAAAGCTCTGATATATTTTTCTTATACTATTTTTAAATGTTTATTTAAATGGATGCCATATACTTTAAAGTTGCACAGAACAAGGCCAGGTATGCACCCCAATAAGAATATAGCTATGAAACCAAAACATGAGTGTTCACTCTTAACTTTTCATCAGCTGAAGTCCTGACAAATCCAGAACAAGGGTTCCCAAACAGCAAATGGCACATAAACACTCCAGGATCCTAGAGCTGCTGCTGCTGTTGCCAGACGCAGCATTCAAGCAGGAAAGCTTTATAAACCCTGATCCAGAGCTTTTTAAACTCTTTTCTATAAGCTACAAATAGACACACAGATTGGCATCTGAAACATCAACTGCTTTCCTCCTGCACCTTCTGACACTGTCACTTCTGTAGCAATTCAGCCAACATTACATAAGGCAGCACAACAGCAAGGGTCTCTCCTAAGCACTAATTCTTTCACATGGGTAAATCAATTAACCAGACATAACTGAAAAACATAAAAAATTAATTATTCTAGTCTACTTTACATTGATTTCACAGCAGCATAACTATTAGGATGTTTTCAGATTGATTTCTGATGTGCTATCTTGATTGTAGTTCCTGGACTGGATTTAGATTGGTTCAGTGATGAAAATGAGAATTCAGAAGTACTCAAATGAACATTTAGAAACAGTGAAGCAGAGGACAGTGGGTGGAGGAAGATCTGAATATGTGCCTGCTTCATCCCATTTATCCTGCAGTTCTGGTGTAGCTCTTTGAAGTGTCAGTATGGGGGAAGAAACTGCATTACCCAAATACCATTTACATAATCACTTTTTCATATCTAAAGAAGGCATTTCTCTCTGTTGTTACTTTAACTTGTTCCTTGTAATCATACACCTCTGACAATAAATGCAAAATGCATGCTAATTTCCTCCATCCTTCCTACTTCAAAAAAAAGAAATCACCTCTAGCAGAGTAAGTATTATCTTTATATGGCACTGACAGGAAAACTGTACATTAACTGGCAATTCATTATTTTGCTTCCATCGGAATCCCTTCCCTGCCCTTGAGAAGAGAGAAATCTTTAATGAATATTTACAGTTCTGAAGCTTCAGAGAGAGAGAGAGATGCTCAGAGGCATCTGACAGGAGTAGTGGGTTTGCATTCTGCTCCAAACCTGTATGAATTATTCCATGCATATGGTTATCTCCATGTTTTTTCGTCATCACTATCCACTGTCACATGATGATAAACAAACAAATGGAGTGCTTCCATACTGAGCAAGGATTTGATATTATCCTTACATTCATCAACACTGTAATGGATGGTTTGTGCCTTTTTTTAGGTGCCAATGTCATAGCCTGGATTCTGTGAGGGAAACCTTCAATACAACCAAAACTAGATAGAGCTACCTTCTGTGGGTTGCTACATGTCAGTGCCCACATTCTGAGCATTTCACCAACTCTCCACTAGCAGTGAGAACTGATCAGTGCTGGTAATACAGAGAGGCAGCAAAACCAGCCCCAGAAACGTGTGTTTTTCTCCCACTGCAATATCTTTAGATTGAGCAGCTGCTGCTATTTTAAGATTTCCTCTGTTAGGAAGTACAAACACCAGGATCCCCATCTCGGCTCTCTGCCATGCCCTGCAGCCCCTCCCCAGATAGCCCCCAGGTCACCACGCAGAGCAGCAGGCAGCCCTCAGCACTCCCGTGAGCCAACACCGAGTAAACCAAACACTGCACAGTCACTCAGGGCTGGTGCAGCTGGCACAGAGGGGCAAAGAGGAGAAGAACAGGTCTGTCTGCAGTGATTGCAGCCAAACCCCACCTCCACACATCCTCATTCAACAAAGGTACCCCATTTCTTAGACCAGACTATCTGAATACTGCTACTCTTCCTTTTCTCATTGCATTGATAGCATAGAAGCTCATTATCACAGAGTTGTTTTGGTTGGAAAAGACCTCAGAGATCAAGTCAAACCATTAGCCCAGCATGCTGAAGTCCACCACTAAACCATGTCCCTAAGTGCCACATCTACATGTCTTTCTAATGCCTCCAGGGATGGTGATTCCACCACATTGCTGGGAAACCTGTTCCAATGTGTGACAATCCTATTAATGAAGAGATTTTTCCTAATTTCCAATCTAACTTCCCCTGGTGCAACTGGAGGCCATTCCCTCTCTTGTCCCATCACTTGTTACTTGGAAGAAGAGACTGACCCCCACCTTGTTTCAACCTCATTTGACCTAAAACCCACTGCCTTCCTCCCATCCACTTTGTCTCACATACCTACGGATCACAGCTGTCCTCCAGCCAACCATCTGCACAGGTGTGCATCACACAAGCCACTGTGCTGCCCATTGTGTCGACTGCCATGTCCTGCTACTGGCAGAACTATGTTGAAGGTGAGCAATAACACCTGTGATAACCTGATCCAAATGGGAACACTCCAAGTTATTTTTTTCTCTTTTATTTCTTTCTTCTCTTACTTTTTTTAATTTGTTTCTTTATTCTCTCTTCTCCTAGACTATTTAATTACTTCACACAACACATCTCTGATGCAGCTGCAAAGGCTTGTCCGGCTGGAGGAGCTGCCTGAGCTGGCTCCTGACCAGTAGACTGGCAGGCAAACAGTGGCAATACCAGTTGTACAACACCACTGCCAGTTTGTCAGCACTCCCCAAATTCCTCCAGCACTGCAGCGTCCTTCCTCAGCCTGTTTCACACCGCCTCCACACGATCTTTGCCACTTCTTCCTTTCTCTAGGCTTGCCACCTCACGTACTCTCCCAGGAAATCAACTTCTGGCAGGAATACTCGCTCCGCAGCATTACCTTGATCCACTTTGAAGCGGTCCTTGGAGGTTTGATGCTGCTATTGAACTGCAATAAAGCAGGATGCTGCCAAAACACCACTGTGACAAGCAATCAATTCTGTTTCGCAAGGGCTCCCTGAAAAATCTGAGGTAAACTCTTCTGATGGTCACTAATCCACAGATACGACCCATGAAGGAATTGTCAGTACTTCCACCAAAATTATAGCTGTTGTTTTAAGTACCTGAATTTGTTAAACCTTCCCTTTTGACTATCAATATAGACAAAACAATACTTTTTAGCCATAAAACTCCTTCTTTTACACAAACATACAAAAGATGCCAGACAAAGTAATTCCCTGTTCCATGTTATCTGAAAAAGGGCACTATTCCAGAGAAGAAAGAAAATACTTTCTTCAGCTTCATAATCTGCAAGTGGTAAATTGATTCTCACATCAAAACACCTCAAGTGGGAAGCTGAAATACTGAGCACAGAATTCGAGACTTCTTGGCTTCTGACACCAAGGGGGTTTTGTGTCCTCTCACTGTTTTTAAAGGGCAAAAATAAAAATACGAATAAATATAACATTTTTTTTTAAGTCACAATACAGCTTGCAATTTTGCAACATAGATTATCTCTTGGAAATCCAGTGTAATCGAAGGTTAACAAACATTGCTGTTGACATATTTAATAACCATTTTTTTATTCATGCAAAAGCAATCTGTTGAAGGCTTCATCAGAAATCTGAATGAAGCTGGTAACAGACGGTATCTGTATCTCATTTGAAATGTAAATGAGTCATTCCTGTCTTTTGGGGAACTAGGATAGAAGAGACTCCTCTTCAGTCTTGTGGTTAAAAATAACTTTCCACTCGTCCCACACAATATCCCCTTTAAATGATCCCTGCTTCACATTACTTTCATGATGACCTATTAAACAAATGGGGATATAACGCAGCCTCCAAAATTCAGCCAAAGTCAGATATTTGAAATAAAAATAAGCATGTGGAATGCAAAACCTGATACTGCATTACATAAAAAAATTACATACTAAGATTCAAAAAATCAAAAAAGGACAAAATAGGGGTGTGAGATACTGCACAGAGGGCTTTGAACTCTTGCTAGTCTTGAATGTTCAGAAGAGGGACCTGGTGCTCCAGGGAGGATTTCCTATTTGACTTCAGGCCCTGACAAATATTGGAATTGTTCCAGCCGGTACCTTGGCTGCTCTCCCTTCCCTCAGAGCAAGCTGAAAAGCCAATACCCCAAGTGTGAAGAGGCTGTGTAACCTTTGTCTATATTTGTGCAAATACCTTCTGATAATCGTGATAGAACGCTTGCCCAAGCACAACGGATTAATGACTCCAAAATACTCTCAGCTGAGCCCTTCTGTAGTAGTTTGTCAATATTAAAAGTACTAAATGTTAAAGTGGACAATGGCAATACGCTGTCCGGGAATAACTATAGTAGTCTAGTACTATAGTTTCTAGCTATAGTAGTCTAATTACAGCCTTACAACATTGTTTCCTCACTGCAAGAGGTCTAAACTGCAATGAAGACCTCACGAACAATCTCACAGGAGGCTTCTTTGTAGCTTTTAAGCCTGTTTTCTGGACTGGGGACAGAACAAAGCCTTTCACTAGGAGACTGGATAGACAGATTGGATCAGAGATGCTGTTCTGGAAGAGATTCCACTCTGGATACATCGGTGGAGAGAATCACAGTCCCACATCACGTTTGGCCAGTTTTGGGGGGTCCTACACACTACGAGGCACACAGAAACAGCCAGATGCTTCAGCTACATTGAAATTACCTCAAGTTATCAGAGGCCATATCAATGTACTAACTACAATATTATAACAGGGTTCAATTTCTCTGTCAACAAGGTCCACTGTCAGTGATTCCCAAACCTCTGGCATCAGATTTAACTTCCCACCACAGTATCACTAGGCAGCAGGTCAGGAAGAAGCTCTCACAAATCGGTGATGATTATGTTTTAATATTGCGTAATTGGGGTATAGGAGTTGGGGTGTGTTGGAGGAGTGAGAGAGTTGTGCTTTCAAGGAAAGGAGGTGGGAGTTCAGGAGCAGAGACATCTCTGGATAATAAAGACCTGGGTTTCTATGGGATTGCTCAGCCACCAGTGTTACTGTGGTTTCTCACCCCACCAGCTGCCAAGTGCAGCCTCTTCCCTAACTCAGGACTTCAGTTGTGAAAAATGTATAGCCCTAAATAGTAAAGCTCTGTAAAACTAATTCAATCTTAAAAATTCTCCAGTACCTCCAGTCAGAAAAACAATATTAGCAAGGTATCACTAGTCTGAGAACTGAGAAATGGGATTTGAAAGTAGCAATTTATTTAATAGTAACTAGAGGAATATTTTAATTGCATAGACACAGCTAAGAGTATTTTACTATGCAGTTACAGTTTAGGTGGTGGCTTCTTTTAGAGGATTTCAAGGGTAAGATTGCTCAGGATGAAGGAAGGGTTAGAGCACTGCAGTTTTAAATAACAAGTGTTGGGAGTCCATTTTACTACTCTGTGGTTCACCAACGATTATTATACTTTGCCTTCCAAGGGGATACTGAAAAAGTAGTCACTAAATCCAATCATGTTAGATTTATAAACTTTTTTCTCCTTTTTTTTTGTTTTTCTGAAATCTGAGTATAACAAATTACAGAAAAGTAAACTGGGAAAAAAGCAAAAAACTTCATTTTTATTACCAGTAAGAGACTGAAGCCATAACATTTTCAGCTACATTTCATAAGAAGAACATTTTTAGACAAATTCTTTTTGCCCAGAAATCTCTTTGCTTTAAAATACATTCCAAAATTGTGACAAGTTTAATGTATTACTTCATATTGCATGACTCCAGCAACAGACCCTGCCTAAAAAGAGTGACATCCTTATGCATATTCTGCATTAAAATGATTCTGTTCAAAACACACACCCCCTCTTGCTAGTGTTATTTTTTTCAAACACCTGGGGAGCTATATTAATATTAGTGTGTCAAGTGGTAAATTGTATTTAAAAGTATATAAGATAAATTTTCCTATGTAAAGTACTTGACGGTGTGGTATACTCAAGAAGCAATTTCCATAACAGCAAGAGGTCTTACTAGAGTTGTATGATTTAGTAAGATAGAGCAGCCTGAAATACGCAATCCCGCTGACCTTCGATACTTCAAAATCATTCCAGTTTTTATAGCTCCTGTTGTTTGCCATCCCATTTCTATCCATTGCCACTGAGTATACAAATGACAAGAGTTGAAAGTCTGTTTTCTGTACAAACAAAATGCACGCTGCTCCGTGCCTACTCAGCCGGGGATTTTATTTACCATCTACTTACTGACCTACCCCTAACTACGGACTGTGTTTCCTTCACAGTTTCAACACAACCCTTCTCCACCTCTCCCTTCAGCCATTCTCCATCCATGCAGCTGGCCAGGAACCATCTGTTGTCCAGAGCAGTGTGACCAACCTTCACAGCTCCCAGGAAGACGTAAAACACCAGAGTATCATGAAAAAAACGTCTGCTAAAAAACCAATAGCACCACTTTCACATGAGCCATTCCTTGCCTGCATGCCCAGATCTCCACACTGCAGAGGTGCTCAGCTTTCAGCACATTTCTAGGTGGCTTTTTCCCAACATTTCTGCTGCATCTGATGCTCAGCCCATGCACACTGAATAGCTCATGGGCACAGGTCTCATCCCACGGAAACAGAGGGAGGTAGAGGCCAGACACAGTGGTGGTAGGATGCGTCCTCATTTCAGTCCTCTCCCCCTCTCCCCGAACAAAGCAGTACATCTGGCCTGACAATTTCACTGTTGATAAAGCAGGTAAAAAAAGGCCAAACACCACCCAAGAAAACCCTCATGTAAGATTTGCAACAAAATAGCAAAAGTACTGAAAACTGTAACTTGGCGTTTTACTAAATAAATCTCATTTTATTTATAAATCCGTAAGATATGTGGTTGCTCAGCATGGTAAATAAAAGAGAATACAAACTCTGCAAGAGCAAAAGAGGCAAAGTTGTTTTGTTCTGCATTTCTACATCATGTGAAATCACTACTATGTGATCAAAACCAGCAGCTAAATGCATCATAGAAACTATGCAAATTCTACAGGTCCAGAAAGATTTTCCTTTTGTAGCTTCAGCGGCCACATGTCCCTGAAATGTCATAAAACACCATTCCCAGAATGTTCACATGCCTTCAGAAAAGCTAAAATGTGATTAAAAGTAAATAAGGAGAGATGAGGAGAGAAGAAATTTAGGGGTTCTAAAGAACAGATTCTTTTGCTAGCCTCTCTGGAGAAATATGTCTGCCCACATCATCAATGAGCACAGAACTCTTGGGCTAATCTAGAGAAAATCATAGTACAGAAAAAAGTATGACTGGCACAGGATAATGTGCATTTATACTGCACTTTTCTGCATTTGGGGCTTTGTCATCAATCCAGATTTCTTTCCAGTCTTCATCTCACGAAAGAAACACAACCTTTCTCACCAAACCAACCTTTTAATGGAATTTAATATACAAATTAATGTCATTCAGACCACATATTTTCCTTCTCTTGTCAATACCCTGGGTCACCCAGTAGACCTGGCACTTTATCTACATCAGACCTAACAAAGACCCAAAACTGTAGCTGATATTCTTAAATAAGTTTCTAACTGGTGATCAAATTCGGGTTACTGCAAAGAAAATAAAAGGCATTCATGTCTACATAACAAAGACCATAATCTGCTCTATGTGAAAGCTGTTTAAAGCACCGATTTATACTTGTTTGTACAGGTGTGTAAGTAATATGTGCACATTGTCAGGAATTGTCATTAGATAACATATGCAGTCATAATGGATAATCAGAGTGTGACATGGGGAAAAAAGGCCTTACTCAAATCTCTGCCTCATTTAATAGCAATAAAACACTTTACTGTTTTAGTTCTTTTAGTTCTTTTTGGAAAGCAGAAGTTTTCAGGTATATGTATGTTTGATATGTTTTATTTAGATGTTCACCTTCTTTACACAACAGGCTGTTTAGTCCATTTCTTTCATAACTGTACACTATTTGGAAAAAAAGATTTGGTGATTAAGGCTAACAACAGCAGAATAAAGAAAAATGCATATAGTAGTTACTATCACATTTACTTAGGATCAGTTCCATCCCAGATTACAAAAAAATTAAAAATTACAGAATTTGGAAGATAAAACTATAATACTTTGCTTGCTTATATTATATTCAAAAAAGAATAAAACCCCTTTGCCACACAGGTTTTTTTCTTTCCTTTATTTTTTGGGGTGGCAGGGAGGCAGAACTGCAAGTGTGGTTAAGAGGAATATAACCAAACTCAAACAGAGCCCTCAGATATCTGAACTTGCAACAGCATCACTATCATAATGACGCCTAGAAATTGTTATTTATGAAAACTCATCCATATTGAATGAGGCAAGAACTATTGTTATGAAGACTACAGCTGGTTGTAAGGCAAAAAATACAGAGTGGTGTGCCGGGTTTGGGCCAATCTTAAGGAAAGNGGAAAGGCTGTCTTCATTAGCAAGTGGGAGAGGAAGCAACTATCATGGTAAATATGAAAAGATGTTGCAAACTTGGGAAAAAATGTATGAAAGGAAGAGCTGAAAAAGGAATACAAAGGAATTGCGAAGTAACCAAAACAGGCAGAAAATAGTTAAGGACATTCATACTACAAACGTGCAAACTAATAAATTACAGAAGCCATCTCAAACTGGGATACTACAACAAAGAAAAAATCTAGAAAGCACTAATGTGTAAAGAGACTGTGCAGAGTACAAAATGCAAATTACTGTGCAATGCCACATGAAGACATGAGACAGGGTGACTGCAGTTACTAAGCTACCACTTCACCTGCCATTTTGGTTCTTGGGAAATGAAGATATTTGCAAATAAGTAAAGTGTTACAGAAATCAGAATATTTAAGAAGATATTCAGGTTTGCCAATCTAAGCAAAGATAATGCCCTGAAAAGCAGCACACAGAATTTATATACATATATAGCTTAGCTAAAATGGTATGTACAAGAAGCAAATAAGAAAAATGCAGTCTAGAATTCAACATAATTAATACACAGTCAAGTTTTAAACTGTTCAAAGTAAATCTACCAGAACAATATAATCCAAGAACTTCAGATATTAAATAAAATTGACACTACTGATAAATGTGTTATTTTACAGCAAGTTTATTTTAAGCTACAAAATCAATATGAAGCTTTGGTGTAATAACAGAAAAGTACTTTTTCCCAAACTGGCACAACAGCAGATGCTGCAGTGCATGAAAATGCAATTTATTTTTTGAAGCCTTGTGAATGCATTTATGTGGAGAGACAGAGGGTGGGTTTTCCCCCCCCCACCCCAATAGACTGAAAAGGCTTTTCCTGTGACACTGGCCCAGGAGGCTTAGCTTTTCTGCAGTGTTGAAGATGGGAGATGTGTCCTTCTCCCTGATAAGGATCTCCCAAGTAGTTACTGATTCCCTTTTGAAAAGCTGCTCCTTTTGAAACCTGCTTTTTGAAACTCCTCTTGCCCTTCCTGTTCTCAGCCCTTCTCCAAATCAGTCTCATATATTACCTAAAGAGGAGGCAGAATCATAAAAGATAAATACCTCTGGGATCATCCTTCATCAACACTGAAATGTTGTCTGAGAATTGACTATTATCTTGGTTCATTATTTCTCTCCTTCCAGTTTTTTTTCACTTTCTAGTGATGAATTAAACACATATAAAAATCAAAGGTATGTCCCAATAAACAAGCAACCTACACCGCTTCTATACAAAATAAAAGCCACATAGTAAAATAAAACAAAAAAGTAACTAAACGAACATGAATAATCTCTTCAAAGCACATCTATTTTCTAGTTCTCAATGAATTTATAATTTATTATGTATAATTGTTTATATAACTTACATTTAATTATACATTATTTCCTAAAAGTCTGAACTTCACCACACTTGAAATCATGCAATAACACCATCCTATGACCTAATTACATTTGTATATTTAAGATACCTTTAAAAATTAATTTAAAAGATTTTACTAATTATATTTTTTATGAATATATAAAACTTAACATACATCTTCTACAACTCATATTGAGCAAGCCTTACTACAGCAAACATATTTTTTTACCTCTTTATTTCTTACTTTTGTAAAACTCTATAAACATAGCACCTTGCTTGTCAACTAACCAGCATATCCTTTTCACTCAAATATTAGTTAATTTAAGGTAAGCAATGTTTCCTACTACCTGCATAACTTTAGATTTGCATCCTAATGAGGGAAATTGAAAGGATTTCACAGCCAGCATACTACAAACTGCAGGGACATGGGGAAAAATTCTGCTCCCTAGACTAAAAGAGAAGTGATCCTCTGACAATCCAAATACTCAGATTCATTTATTTAGCACCATAGTTGTGCCCAACACTTCATAAAAGCTACAGAAATAGGGAACACCCTGAAACAACTAAACTGAGGTCTCATTATGCAGCTCGTAGGAAACATTTTCACCATCTATTTTATTATTTCTTTGTTCAATAGCTCACTAGCTAAATTTTTATGGCACTAGGAACCTGCAAACTGCATCAGATTTGAGCCAAAAGGCAAAAAAATGACCAAAGGTCAGGTTCTGTGATGATATGCCCTTTCAGCACCCAATTCACACAACTAAAAACATAAAGTATTACGTCCAATGGCCATGTAAAGGTACAAACTTTTCCATGGCAGGCAGGTATGAAAGGCCAAAGAGCTCAAATCAACAGACTAATGTAGCATCATGCCAAAACCTTCCCTCCTGGAAGTCAGGGAAAGTGTTACATTTCTGAGTGAAAGACAATTCCAATGAATGATATTTGTATGTCTCCCTTAAATCTGCTGGCAAGAAGTGCTAGATAGCTGCCTCAATGGTTCTGTGGTAGCTCCATCATACAAGTAATCGCCCACTGCATGTGTACTAGGAAATTATTAAATGTTTATTTCCCAATGTCAAATCAATTATTAAGCACATAAGAAACCATATGAAGGGCTTAAATTATTCATTTCTATTTGTCACTTGGTCTCTCAATTTCAGCAACGTCAGAAGAGTATGATGATATTTAAAATGAGCATTGCTTAGTTTCAGTATTCTCATTAATATTCTTATTGATAAATGTTATTTCCCATCAAAGAGAAAAATCTTGCCACATTCAGTTCATGCATATTTATCCAAGTCTCACATTTCTGTTGTACTTCAATATGTACATTTGCCTTGACAAAATTCATTGACATGACTTGCACTGCAATTATCACATTGCGTGTAAACTATGCAATAATCTTGATGAAAACTACAATCAGCTCAGCCTTTGTACTTAATTGTCCCCTCGAAGATTAAAAAAAACTTCAGGAAATGGAGTCAAGGAAAATAAACTAGCAGGGAAACAAGAATTTCATAATGATCTTTCAGTAAGTTCCAGGACACATCCAGTCTCTTCTACTTTATATTACATCAAACCTCTCTCATAAATGTTAAAATGAATGCCTAAAGAGATCAGAAATAGACCAAAATTATTATCCCCAAATGTTTTAAATTCTGAGACTACTTCTCCAGAACACCAGAAGGATAAAAGATATTTAGACAGCAAAAAGCCATGAAGTTTTAAAATTCAGAAAGTGCATCTCTTCAGCTTTTAGATGAACTTCAGGCACAGGTCAAAGTAAATTGTCATTTAAAACAACTCAGTAGTTTTCAGATGCTCAGTATAGAATAGGAATAAAGAACTAAAAGGATGCTTCTGAACCACTGAAGTCCACGTTTCTTTGATTGAAGACACTGACTCTCAGCTAAGGACAGCATTCCACTGTAAAACCAATTCATTATTTTAATCTTTATTATCCTGAGGATATTAACCTGCACAAACCGAGTGCCCCAATGGCTATGGGATGCATTCTAATTTTCAGTTTAATTTTCATTACCAGCCAGATGATTTTTATTTGTATGTGTGTATGGGTACGTGTCACTAATTCTTTGTCTTCCGTAGCTTCTCCTCAAATCTCACGTCTGCAACCACGGACTATCTGTAGATGGCAGTCACACCACTCTCAGCATTCTTCTCCTCTGCAGATCTATACCCAGGTCAAGCTCTTCTCAACTCCTCTCACAAAACTCTCCTTTCTCCTGGTGATCTTTTGAACAAATGCAACTAGAGGTTTACGTAGTCATTGAGGCAAGGATTCATCTTTAGCTGGGTACTTTGCCATCATAAACAAGTCTTTTCTGGACACAGGTCCAAATGACCCAGTGATCAGCTAATGCTTCCTCTCTTCATTCTGCTTGTCCTTGCTGCATTTTCTACTGATGAACTCAGCTTATAGCTGTAACTTCTGCTGTTAGTCCCCAAATGCAGGCACCTCGTATTTCCTATTATTGAATTTCATCTAGCTACTGTTACTGCAGTCCTCAAGGTCAAGCTTTTCTTCCCCATAACTTTGTGATCTTTTGCTGTATTAGGAATCCTTGAACTGGATCATCAACAAATTTCATTATAGCAGTGACATTCAGTCACCCCTTCACCAGTAAAAAGCACTAATAAAGGGAAACATTCTCCAGAGAGCTCTCTGAGAAATCCAGCCAGAAACCTTCCTCCTGCCTGATGCCCTCTAAAGTCACACAAACCACCATCTCCCCTCACCTACATGTACAGTTACTTTAGTAATGGTCATCTCCTTTAGCAGGGCTTCTAGACTCCCATTTGGCACGAAAACAGATTTTTTTTCTTTCAAAAATACATTCCCTATCTAAAACAGTAATCAGTTAATTTTTCACGAACTGCTCTCATAATGCACTGCCATGACATAGCAAAGGTTAACAATGGCATGTTGGTTGTGCCAACCGGGATTTCAGCGCTTCGCACACTATTGCATTATATTAATCTACTGTATTACTGATTGTAATAACTGGCAGGTCTCTCTAATAGTTCATCTTTTTCCTGTCTTCTATACAGATATAACCATACCAGGCTTGATGAAACCACTTAAATGTCTTCCCATTAAGCCTGTGACTTTATATATCTATAAAAAAAAGCATTAAGATAAAAATCATCTGTTCTCTTTCCACGAATATAACTGAAAATATAGCATATACTGGTGGATTGCGGGGCTCTTCTTTTTCTATCACACCTATTCCTAAAGCAGAGTATCATCTGCTTGACAGTATCTTTCCTTTTCATACAATCCTCCTGGCTTCCTTCATGTCCTTTTTCAGGTGAATATTCACTTACAAGGTGCTGAACCATGCTCCTCCAAGATTTGGGTCCTTGTTTAGGATACTCATTCCTGAGAGTCTGATTAATCTTGAACTTAAAAAAATGTCGAGTCTTCCCCACACTCCAGATCCTGAACAAGTGGTATAGCATCAACTCATCCTCACTTTCCTGTGCTGCAGGAATTTCACTGACACCTGCCTTGCCTTCCTCAAATATCTAAGAATATTTTTTTCTCATACTGCTTAACCACAAAACATGTTATTGATAATTTAGGGCAGGGCTGAGTTTAGATAAGGCAGGTCCCAAGCAAGATGTGGAAATCAAATATAATTCCACACAAAGACAAGTCTTCCCTTTCTGCAGACCCATTTTCTCATCACACTGCCTAATACAGGAGCTAATTACCACAACCACAGGAACTCTGTGCAGGCCCTCACCCCTCAGCACACAACAGATAACCCCGAGTGCTAAGACAGTATCAAAAAAATGTGAATTATAAATATCAGGACATAAAATTTTGCCCACACTTCTTAAGCCAGGACCGCTCCAAGACGGTGAATTGAACCATTCCATATCAACACTTTAAAACAAAATAAAGAAGTGCTTTAAATTCAGCTCAAAAAGTAGAATTTAGGCTGAAATAATCAAACATATATTCTAAACACATCACTCTGGATATTTTTTTAAAAACCGTAAGTGTCAAATTCCGCTTGAAGTAATTTCTGTGCTGTAACTGAATATAGAAGAGGAGGAACACATCTGGTGCCTGCACTGTGCAAATGTATTTATGATTAAATAGAATTGAATACCAAAATCCTGCAATGATAGAATTCATTAGACTAGTATAATGCTGCATAATTACTCTTTTTTTATATCATCCACTGCATGCTTTAAGAGCTCTTTTTACCCGTTGACATCAATGTGCTATGTCATATTTACCTACAATCTGCATAAAAGGCTGAGGAAGTATTAGACATGTCAGAGGGTGACACAGAAAGGGAACTGTTGTACAATAACTACACTGTCAGCGAAACAAGAGGAAACTAATTTAAATTCATTTCCCATCATGGAACTCAACAGACAGGTACTGGATTTACATTTTGAAAGGAAGGGTGCTTCGTACTATAGTAAGGAAGAGTTCTAACACAATAAAATCAATGCATCACTCCTTTTTACCAGCACTCCTTACTCAGCTTGCCTGCCTTGCATTACTGGCCCTCCATCAACACACCATCCACAGATTTCCTCACGGACCTTGCTAAGCAAGCATCGCTCTTGAGTCTTTCCTCACTGAAACCATCTCCACACATCACGGCTCACACCTGAGACTTGGAATAAAGTTGACAGCAGGCAGTGGCTCTCTCTGAGCCTCGGCATGACTGCCCTTGCTCTACTTCTTTCCTACCAAACCAGGTGTCTCATGACTCCTAGCCGGCAGCCCAGCCTCCCTCCTGGCTCACACAAACTGTAGGACATGAAGTTCCTAACAAAAGATCCGAGTTCCCCAGGCCACCAAGGAAAACCAGGGGCTCCCCACTGCCACAGAACCTTGGGCTGACAGCAATAAAGGAGGGTTGCCACACTTACTTAAAAAAAATTTGTCAGGTACCAAAGACTTTTGTCTGTTTCAATTTTTTTCACGTTAAGCCGCCCACTGTCTCCCTAAGGCATGCTCCACCTCCCTCTCAGTGTACACACTGTTTTTCATTGTTGACACGGAGGAGAAAGGGAGTTTGGACTCCCATAAAGAGGTAAGTTAGCTACTAAGGCTGATGGTACAAATCTGCTGGCTGCTCTCACAGATGGGTTAGTGATGATGCCCAGGCAGTCCAGTGACAATAACAGCCTTTGGATCAGGCTCAGCAGGCAATTACGGAGCCAGCATGGAGCTGGCAGACTAGCACAAGGGACAAAGTGACTGTCCACAGCCACACTGTCCTCCCCCTTCACACAGCAGCCAGATACTCACCTGATAAAAGCTTTCTCTCCAAAGCTGTATCTGCAACCAAAGAAGAGTCAAGGAAATTCAGACTGATAAAAGCAGTCTGCAGGGACAGCAAAAAGGCAGCTGAAACCAATTACTGTTTGCACTTATTTCACATCAGCCTACAGGTTTCTAATAAAAAAACAAAACAATGGTCCTGACCAACCACTTCATTTCCAGTCCTCTACCAATCGAGGGTTATTTGAGCGATGTGCCTGCAGGCTAAGGAGGAACTGCTCTGCATTAAATATATATTGAGTTCCTAACCAAAATAATCTCTCTCAAGTGGTATTTTTATTGTAAACAAAAGCTGCAAAAGTTCACACCTCAGATTCCTTAGGACAACAGAGAAAAACTACATTGAGCAGTTGAAAAACAGCCAAAAGGCACATGAAAATCATTAAGACAAAATTTAAAAGATGAAGGGTTGTCACTCAAAGGGCTGTGCACAAATGACACAATAACATGCTCTTTCTAGCAACTGTGGTATGCAGAAAATCTATCTTTCAATAGTTACTAGTACAACCAAGAAATGCCAT
Organism: Aleadryas rufinucha; assembly: GCA_013397815.1. NCBI lineage: Eukaryota > Metazoa > Chordata > Aves > Passeriformes > Aleadryas > Aleadryas rufinucha. Next base: position 336,828 of record VZTH01004487.1, read on the forward strand.
ATTCTTAACAAGCTTAACTTTTAGAGGACATTAAAGTTATAATATTTTTAAACTCTCTTGGACCAGAACAGAAGTTAGGCTGTAATTTGAAGTAAATTAAAAGTAAATATATATAAATATGAAGTAAATTAAAATAAAGCACTTGTTTGGTAAGTAACTATGCATGAACTGACTCTTTCTTTTATTTTCATCATTTTCTAATTAGTTAATGTTGACAGAGACATATTAGAAACCTGACTAATTTAAATTTTACATCATGTCTCCTTTCTTTCATAAAAAGCATAAAGGAATTACAAAACCACTCTAACATGCCAAGTAAAATGTTTTAAAGATTCACAAAATGTAAAATTTCAACAAAGAACCTGTCAATGATCAGTGAGGAAGGATTTTTCCAATTTGGTTTCACATATAAGAGAGAACACCAAGTATTGACCTACACATTCTTGATGCAGAGCTAACAAAACACCAGCATCACAGGAATACAAGGCAGTATTTTACTGCTCACAGCTCTTTTACAATGTTTGAAAACATCATACCTGCAATTAGTCTTTTGTGTAAGGTGTCAAATTCCCAGAAAAATTCCTGTATTTCCATAGTTTACTCTTAACCGACACTAGGCAAAAGTACGCCTACAAAAGCAATCCACAAAAGTGCACTGCTATTCAAAGGGGAAAAAAAAAAAGCGGGACTGGGGAAGTGAAGGGTCCCACTACAGGGAGCCACACGACCTTGGACTCCCAGCAGTGGCCAGGGGCTACTCTGGCACAGCCCCTCTCCCAGCAGATGCCAAAGACATCTGCCACCTGGTCCAGGCATTCTGGAAAAACCCTGCCCACTCTCAGCTGGAGCCTGCAAAGCACTCGGCAAGGCGGCTGCCCGGAGCCGGCTGCTGCTGGCAGAGCAAGAGAGGCAGCTCCATCCCAAATATCCTTTTCTCCAAGCAGCTCTTGCACGCAAAGCAAAGAGAAGACTGAAACATCAGAGGAGTTGTGTCCTGGCAACCTACAGGAAGACAATGCCTTTTCTCAGAGCTCCACAGTCCTTCCTCCGTCATGGGGCCAGACACATCCCTTGCCTGCTGTGGGAATGCCTACATTTTTCCTAAGAGGAAAGCAAGGCAGGACAAATCATTTTCACAGGCTAAATACAACTCCAGGACTAAGATGTCAGTATGCTTCCCAGATCTCTTTCAGTTCGTGTGCTTTTGAAAATCATTATCCTATCTTTCAAATACCAAAATTAAATTCAGTATCGTTTGCAACAAATAAATAATATGGCTAATTAAATATTTGCATCTAAGCTTGAATGTCTGAAATGTTCTAGCATGACATGACACAACCGCCAATGAAAACAAACCAAAAAAGTAAGACCATGTGAATTATCTAGACCTGATACCACAAAGATACAAGCACTCCCAGGGTGGAATCCATATCTAGAGAAAAGTATTTCATGTTCTGATTGCTTTTTACTATATGCAAGTGTGACCTGGTTTGGTAGTTTTAAATACTGAAAAGAAAAAAAATAAAAAAACTTTAAAAAACCCAAACAAGGTAGGAGGTTTCTTAGATAATTAATCCCACAATTTTCCAAGAAAATGAAAATATAGTTACCCACAAAGATAAAGTCTCCAAAAGTATTACCAACATACACCAATAATTTAAATAATTTACATTAAAGAGTTTAAAGGAACTACTTGAAGTTCAATATTTGCCCAAGTCTTTGCAAGATCTGAGTAAAAATTCAGAGAATTTATTTCAAGTCTATCTCAAGGACCTAGAATGCATTCTGGATAGAGTAATACCATTTAAAGGTTAAACTCATAGAATCAGCATGAAATTTTCAGAAGACATATTGATATGCTTAAAAGATTTTTTTCCATCCTTTGAAGAGATAAAAATATTATATGAGCAGTATTCCCAAGTAGAGCCATTTGGGGAAAAGAAAATAATGTGGCAGAACTCAGAAGAATTGATCAGACACAGCGCTGGATATTGCACATCATTTATTGATGTTTCAAAAGTGCTGCTATTAGGCTGCAATTATATTTTGCTTTGTCTTCATTACAAAATTTAAAAAATGTGAAGGGTACTTCACTGCTTCTCTACTCATCCATTTTTCTAGACAAGTAAAGAGACTCCCAGTCCTTTTTTCTCACACACTGCTAGAGAACACCTTGAAGACCGCAGAAAGCCTACACTGAGAGCTCAAACATTTTAAACTGAAAAAGATAGCATCAGCAGTGTTGAACAAAACTAGCATTTCTGCCATGTTAACTGGTCACTACAATCAAATATTCACTCTACAAAGAAGTTGGCGATTGGGATCAAGTATTAATTATGCAAAGCAGCTTAAAAATATAAAAGCAAAATCCTTCTAATATTTCCTAATATATTTTAAGTATGCACATCTCTGGTGTTTATAAAACAGATGGAGAGAGTCTCAGCATGCAACCACTTAGTCACAAAAACATTTTGTGAGATGTCCCACAAAAATGAATGTGAATGTTTTTGTACAGAATGGTTCTCGGAAATGTATCCAATGGAAGTAAAATTAGTAATAATGACAGTCTTACCTGGTCCCAGGGACAGATGATTCCTCCAAAACACATAAAGAGATATCCCATGGCAACAAGACATACCCAGACCACCAGAGAAAATATACGAAGCAGCTTCTTAAATACAGGTTCTACGCAGACAAGGATAAATATAGCAAAAAAAATTGCTAGGGCCGTTGGAACAGTTATTAAAAATGCCACGTGGTCTTCAACTTCCTGGAAACAGAGGAAAATGAAAAGGAAGTTAAAAGCTAATGTACTTAAAGGTCAGACATCAATAACATACTCTAAACTTATTGTACACGGCGATCCCACAAAGACATGACTGGATATCTAAAGAGAGTTAAATTAAAATACAATTTCCTTCATGGTAAGAAGCTGTCATGTGGAGCATCAACTTTGTAACTACTACTACCGTAATTATTAACCACAATAGGACATCACTTCTTTTACTAATCTGAGTTGCAGTAGGCTGTGAGAAGTGAGTGCAACATGAGTTGGAAAGCTGGTTCCAAGCTCAGTCTGCAGTGGATCCACAGCCCATGGCCAACCAGCCAACAACTCCACCACCAGCACACACAGAATGGAGAGGGGCCAAACGCTGAAGAATGGAAGCTTGCAACAGCATGAATCTGCAGGAGAAAGAAACTTCCCCTGAAGCCTGGCATGCCCCTGCAGAACCTCTTCACTGCTCTGCAGACTGAAGAGAAAAGACCCATCGCATCAGGAGAGGTGCTAGAGCTGAGCCAGGCAGCCCCATCTGCTCCGTGTGTAACAGCCAACGCAACCACGAGAACGTGATGGGTGACAGCAGCAGGGATTCTCTTGTGAGAGGTACAGAGGCGCCCATGTGCCGACCTGACACACCCCTGAGAGTTGTGCTGCTTGCATATCAGGGGACTCATATCAGGGATGCCACCAAGAGACTCGCAAGCCTCATAGAGCCCACTATTACCCACTGCTGTGGTTTCACACAGGCACCAGTGAGACAGCCAGGAATAGTCTGAGCAATACCAAGAAGGATTGCAGAGGGTAATGGTGAGGGACTCTGGAATGCAAGTAGTTTTTTCACCAATCCTCACCAAATTAAAGTTGCCAGGGGAACAGAACCTAAATCCATTCCACTCCTACAAGCTTGATGCCAATACCAGAAAGAGATGCTCTGAGTCTGATTGCAAGTCAGCAGGAAAAGGAATTCCAGCCACTCTAGACAGTACGTTGGCTTTGGGGGCATGGGCAGTGAACAAGGGATGTGCACCTAGGATCTTATCACAGAGATGTGGTGGGATGGCTCCTACGACGGGAGTGTTGGAACGGAAGGATACTGGCTCTCTAGGAAGGACAGGAGAGGGTGTTTCCCTCTATGTTATGGAGCATAAGCTGGGTGATGGATGAAGAGCTGACTGAGAACTTACAGGTTGGGTTAAAGGGAAAGCAGAGATAGGAAACATTACAGTGGGGGTCTGCTACAGGTCATCCAGCCAGGAAGACTGAGATGATATCCTCTATAGACAGACAGGAACAGGCTCATATTCACAAGTCCTGGTCCTCATGAGGAACTTCAGCCACCTCAGTATCTGTTGAAGGGGCAACACAGCAGGGCACGAGCAATCACGGCAGTTCCTGGAATGCGCTGATGATAATTCCCTTCTCCAAGTGGTACAGGACAGGTTGGGTGGGTCTTTGAGCAGTCTTGTTTAGTGCAAGGTGTGCCTGCCCATGGCAGGAGGGTTGGTACTAGGTGCTCTTTAAGGTCCCTTCTAACCCAAAGCACTCATTCAAATAATATTAAATCAGTCAAAGCACTGATTTAATATTATTTGAAGCAGATTGAGAAAACTGTAAATCATCCTGAACAATGCAGCTGTCAAAATGCCTCACAAACCAACTATGTCCATAGCTCTGTAATAGCCTTTTTGACAGGGATAGTTGCAAGGTACTATATGTTTTGCTTCTGCTTAAAGTATTTATCTGGAAGTACAAACTCTAGATTACATAGATACATTTTCTCCTAGCAACTGCTTACTTTGGAATGTACAAACAACAGCCAGAGCAAGGACTAGAATATAACATGAAGTAAGACTCAGAATATTCAATATTTAAATTTATTTACAGAACTTACTTGGAAGTTACTACACTAACATCTTTAAATCATCTAATGATGGATGCATTAATAAAGAATAAATATTTGATTTTCTATTGCTACATATGTTCAAAAGTACGTCTGGTTGAAGTACATCAGCACTATATCAAAGTACAGTCACAGGATCTTTAGTCATTCCCCAGCTGTTATGAATTCCAACAGCCTCATTTGCAGCAACAAAGATTCCCAAAAGCAGGCCCCAAATGCTACTGCTGCAACAGTAACCACAGACTTCATGCAGAAAAGCCTCAGATTCATTTTTCATGCTGGTGAAATTTTCAAGAGAATCTGAAAGTACTTATTTGATGACTTGTAAGACATCCAAGCACAAAGAAACAACATTTCTTTTTCCCTTAGTTATAGTTTCTTCCTTAGTGCCCTTTTAAATCTTATTTATCAATAGATTTTCAACTTAAATACATAACATTTTACTTAAAAGTATCTTAATATGACTTTTTTCCTCTCTTATGTATATAAGACTTGCTTCAATTAAATCAAAACTAAACATTTACAAATAAATTTGTAAATTTACAAACATGCCATCGGCAGGGGTTTTTTTAAGTTTGTTTGGTTTTTTTTCCCTGATCTAGTATATTTTACAACTTGATACCTAGAGACACTTGCTGTAAAAATCTGTCCCCCTTTGCTGCTCCCATTTCTTCGTTTTCCTTGCAGCCCTGCGAGGGCTGTGACACCCAGCCACTCCCAGCTCCAGCCCAGGAGCAGCCACCACCCTGGCAGGCTCAAACCAAAGGGAACACCACAATACACCCTGCCCTGCTGGCCAAAAGTCAGCTCATCTTTCAACTCTTCTTATTTTTAATTCCCTTTTAGATTTATGAAGTCACACATTTAAGCAATTGTTATTACAACAGTGACAATCATGGTATAAGCACAAAAAGTGTCAAGAAATTTTAAGTGGTGATTCTAACCCTGAAATGCAAACACTAAGCTTCCAAATATCAAATACACACATGAAGGCTTTCAAGCACTTGGGCAGTCACACAGAAAACAAAACTATGGCCTTAAATTTAGGCACAGGGGTAAGTGTCTCCATGAGTACAGAGCTGCATGGGGTAACATATGCAAGTGCAATCTTGCATAGTAAGAGTAAAAATATAAAACCTACCTACTAGTAGAAAGAACTGCTGATTTATACATATGAATGTTGTGATTTTTGATCAGTCCCATCTCAGAAACTTGTTTCAGTTAATTGATTTAGTAATTGGCACAACCAATGCCAGCTCAGTCAACACCAAAAGCATTTAACTTCAACCTTTGACTTCTGCCCTTCCAGGTGGGATTGCCAAACTCTTGTTGCAAGAGACAGGTGTCACAGGCAACAGGACAACATTAACTTCCTTGCACCATCTGTCATGCAGCCCAAGTCACAGCACCAAAGGAAACCATAAGCCAAGACTGTGGAAAAACACATATTTTAATGACACCAAATTGCCATTTCAGTGATAAGGATCATGCTACAAATATACTAGCAGGAAAATCCAGATGCACTTCAACTGCATGCTTCTCCACATTGGTAAAAAAATAAAACTACTGTACTTTCTGGGACAATTTGGCTTCATAATAAATCAACAACATTTAGATGTCTGTTTAGAGCACATGTATGCTCATGCAGCTACATATATTTATATGTATTCTATAATTAGATCAATCCATCAAAATGTTTGTTCCAAATTAACAGCTACTCAGTTTCCTTTTTTTATGCATACACTGATCTCAACACTTAGCTGAGCTATTTTGATCACTAAATCAAAAATTTTACTTCTGCTTTCTCCCCTTCTCAGGTTGCCTACTACACAATTTTACATTTTGATTTAAATGTATGGAAAGAAAAAAAAAATTGACCACACTGTATCAGCTCCTGAGCACAGGTGACCTCCCTGAACGGACACAGGACAACATCCTTCTGCAGTCACAAGCTGCTTTCATCACACCATACACTGTACATATTCTGAAGCAAAATTGAAATTTATAGACAGAATAGTGTACACATTAGGCAATTTATAAAATACATGAGAAGATAAAACTTTACTATAATTTGTATCCTTCACAGAAAGCCTTAATGCGTACAGGGGGATTTTCACCATCCTGCCTTTAAAATACTTGCTAATGTCAGGTCAAGGAAAGCAGGCCATGTAAGGCAGAGGTTTATTTTGGAAACTATTTTTAACAATATTTTCCTATTACTTCAGAGGAACTAAATCTTATGGAATTGTGACTTTAAAAGCAGGACATTTAGAACTTGCAGCCTCCTGATCAATATTTGTAATTATTAGTGTGTTTAGCAGGCTGGGTGTCGTAAAAACATGAAAAATCCTGAAGGTTAGCTGTTCTGTTACCTTAACCACTTCCCAAAGAGGTGGGGGGAAGAAGGAAAAAAACAAACCCAAACACTTTCCTTTTGTTTTTCCACTAGTCTCAGAAATTAAAATACACCAGAGGTAACAGAATTAAAATATCAGCATGACACTTTTGAACATAATGGCTAAGCCTGCAATACATGGATCTTACCTGACAGCTCTGTCTCCCTGAGTGTTTTCTATCTTGCTGTCTTTTAATTACTGAAGAAATTAAAAAGTCTACTGTTAGAAATTTTTCTAACCCCCACAAATTCTTCTGAAGTGTGATTATGTTGTTATCACCAGTAAAATCTGAAGAGTCACTTTCACTCATCTTTCCAAACCCACAACCGTCTCTCAATCACCATCCTGCTCTTTCCCAGATAATGTCATGCCCTCAGTTTAATTTTAAACAGCAAAGCTGCTGAAGAGCACTTCACTGTTACATATAAAAACATACTCAGATGAAACAATCCATAAAAATGAACAAATAAGCTGTTAAAATGCCAGTTTTAGCATAAAATCTTTTAACGTGGTCCCTCATTCTTCTGACACTTTTTCTTTTTTCTTTTTCGATTAATGGAATTCAACAGCAGCCTATATCCAGAGGACTCCTGCTGGGATCTGAAATATCACACATTTTGAATTAACTCAAACAATTTACTACACTGAATTCCTACTAAAATCACTTTTTGCTGAGATCAATGAAACACTTTCTAAACGTAAATATAAAACCAAGTGAGTAATGTTCTTCAGACATTGATTTAATTTTTTATTTCATACATCTATTCAATTTTCAGTATCTTCAACTTCATGCAGCTATTTTCAAAAATGTTGAGTGTTAGAAGAAATGTTACAGGGCTGAAGGATTACTAGCTCACCTCTCAATCAAACATCCTCCTTTAAGCAGACTGACTGAAAGAATCTGTTGAGTTGTCTCTGTAGCAAAAACCGCCCATTTTTCCTGTAAAACTTTTTCCAGGACTTGAGACAATGATTTCCAGAAGACACAATCACCCTTCTCTTTGTAAAACTGGTCGGCATTTAAACTCTAACATCTCAAAAAACATTTCTCTACAAAATCTGCAAAAGTCTTCTGGCTACTTGTGACCCCTCTCCTGTGGTTTTGTATTTTAGTGACTTTGCTTATGGCTGACTGCACTGTGTGCCATCTGCTAGACAGCTGGAAAAATCTCCATTTTATTAAGAGGTGCTGTGCCCTGCTCCTGGCCAAGTAGCTGTACAGCTTCATCTAGGATTTCATCATTTAGGACAACAATTGAAAAGTTTTGGCCAGCAGTCTCAGGTTTCTTTTCCATCAATTCCATTAGTATTAGTCCATCTCCACTTCAGAAATTGTGCAGTGTCTTTAGGGCCAGATGCTATTTCCAAGACCGCGTGATATTTTCTGGATCCACAACTCAGAAAGACTCCTCTGCATTTTGTGCCCACCATTTATCTTTCACAACATACAACTTTGCTTGTTATTCTTGCTTAGCTGCCTGGTTAGGAGCTTTCTCATGTGCTTTTTTTTTTTTTTAATCTTCCATTGAGTTTTGTGCAGCATTTCAAGGACATTAGCAGAAAATCAACTGAACTGCATCTTTTAATCAAACTGTCCTGAAGTTTGTGTCAATGAAGCTTTTCATTTTCACTAAGGCCCTATGCAACTGCATGCCTGAATTTTTTTTTCTCCTTGATTCAGCATTCCCTGTCTGGCTTAGCAGATCAATGATAACAGCATCAGCCCCAAATCCAGTCGTTTCATGATGTCTGTTGTCTTGAGAATTTCAGTTCTGTCTATCAATGAGTCTGATGTGCAGTCTACACTTGCTGCTAGTGCACAGAGATATCTGACTCCACGCTAGATGCATGTCAGTCCAGTCATTTGCACATCACATGGCTCATGTGGCATTACACCTGCCCAGCAGCTGCGTGACATCGTACGTAACCACGAGAAGCAGTTCTGCATCCATGGCCACATTCTACACCATTCTGTGCTCATTAGTACACAGGAACATTATCGGAGCAGCAAGATTTCATCCAAAGCCTTCAGATGACATTCTGGCCATCTGGAGCCTTTCCCCAGGCTTGAAAGCCATGAAAAATGTGTGCTGTAAATGTGTTCCCCGTATGAGAAGTGTGCAGTTTCGCAACGGTGCAGCACCTCCGCTGCAATCCCACAGGAATCGTTCTTGGACATTGCAGGACATGTCCTTGTGAGCACTCAGGACAAACAGTGACAATGCAGTGACCAGCCCTGCAGGTCTTGCCAACACCCGCCTGACCACCCACGTGCCTGACTACTGAGCCAAGCACTTTTGGCCAGTGGATTGTTTTTAGTTAGTCCAGCTACATATAGATATTATTCATCTTCTCAATCAGTCAGCAAAAAATTATTGTATTCAGATTTTTCCAAGTTTGCCTGATAGCTATAAGTGAACCTTGTCTGCCTCAGTGCTGTAGCAATGATTATCAGGAACACAAAGTCTTGACATATCAGAGATCACAGACTCCTCTCTTTAATGCAAAAAACATCAGATCCCACAGACGGTCTGGAAAAGCTCTTTGGAGGTGCCATGGCTGCTGTGCAAGTAACAGTAACATAAGAAGTTGAAAGAAAAGTTCTGGAGGCAAAATATTTGTTGCTAGTGAAGAAGCAGAGAACTATTGTAGCATTCCCAGAAATGCTCCCAAAAAAAAACTGGTTGGAAAGCAAAAGTTCAAAGAGCAGCTAAGAAAATGTGTTCAAAAGGGAAATCAAAGAAACAGAGACATTTGGGGAATAAGGATTTTGTCTGTAGAAGGTAGCTGAGCTTAACCTAAACTAGATAATAATGAGCTTGCTAGCACTTCCAACATCATAGGAAAACATTCAAATTGAATGTTAGAGATTGATTGTTATAGAAACAGAGTGCATGGTTTAAGAGAAGCAGTAATGTCAAGGAGATCAGTAAGTCTCAACTAAATGAAAGGACAGAAGTTGATTAAACTCAACTAAGGTTTCAGCAATGGAAAGGCAGAACAGACTCTCTCTTTAAAATCTGTCAGGGACATAAGACACCCACATGAAAGTAAACTCTCTTCTCTACAAGCATAGGAAGCTAGATGGAAGAACTAAAATGCCTGCTGTTGAAGCACTATTTACACAATAGTCTTACTGAAAACTTGGTGTAAAAAAGACCATCAGCAGAATAATGAAAAAGTAGAAAAAGACTGAAAGTCATACACTTCCGCAGGGACTGAATAAAGACCTCTATTAACAGTCTATGAGAATTAAGGAATAGTATAAAGTAGCTATGAGCCAAAAAAAAGAGACTGAACAGCAAAGCCTCATAAAAATAAATTACTTAGAGGACTGGTTTTCATGCAGATATAAGGAAGGCTGTCAAAGAAGAAAACACAGCAGGTCAAGGGATACTTTAGTGACTCCCAGATGGACTTGCTAAGGATCACAACAGCAGATGGAAGCTGAGACCACAGTCTGTGTCTCATGCACTGCTGAAAAACAAAACAAACAAGTACACAGACGAAGAAACCCGCCCATACAAAGAAAGAGAAAACAATCTTGAGATTAATCTGATCTCAAGAAATGAGAGAACCTGGTTTACAAAATATTGCTATCGGGGAGCTTCTTTATAACAATGACAAATCTTCTTAAGCAAACAAATGAAAAATAAAACCCAAACACTAAAATTGAAAGGGGGAGCTATAACCTTACAGATAAAAATCCTTGTAGGTAGCCTGAAGACACTGTAAAACTCAGAGGCACAGGGCAAAAGCTAATCAATTCCTCTAAACAACTTGAAAAAGACCAAAATACAACCAGAATGCCTCAACATCCAAGTAGTGAAGCTTCTAAAAATTTTCTTTAATAGGAAAAAAAAAAACAAAACAACAACCTGAAAGGGGATAAAAAAGGATTTAATATAAAGACTCAATTAATATAAAGACTCAATTATGCCGGCCAAGAAAAGAACTTGCTTGAGAAATTATTTTTAAGAGTATACAAATAAGTAGTAAATTCTTTTTGATACATAATCAGGAGTTGGCAGCCTGGTAAAGGACTTCCAAGCAAACAGATGATGCAGGTATTAGGAAGAACAACTAGAGAAGAACAGACTGTAGCAGAAAAGGTTTGGGTTGTTTGTTTTGGTTTGGTTTTTATCTGTGTTCAGTGTGGGATAATTCTCATTCCAAAATAATCCATGCAGGGAGAATACATTTGAAAGTCTGTCTCAAATTGGAGCATTAATGTAAGGCATTACAGACAAAAGCAGAAACGTGAAATATAAAAAAAAATATCACCACAAGCAGTCAGGATTCACGAGAAAGGGCCAATAAGACTCAAAGAAGAGAGAGCTAAAACTGTACTAGCATGTAACCTGCACCCAAAAGTTCCACAGTATCCAAAGACAGGCATGTGATGTAATGCCAGTCTCTCCTGGGATCCCAAGGGAAGCACCAGCAGGCCTGGCATCTACCCTAGGAAAAATTGTTCAAAGCAAAGGTACCAAAGTCCTCAGGAATCCTAGGGTATATGTTCAAAATATACATAAACAATTTGGGAAAAGGGCTGAATAGCAATCTGGCAAAGATGAGGGTCAACTATGAAGAAACACAAAAGGATCTCCTAACAGTCATTATGGAGCAAGAAAATGATAGATGAATTTCAGCAGAGATGTGTGTGCAGAGATGCACCTCAGACAAAGCAATCCTAATTTTATGCACAACAGGTTGTTGGTTGGCTACTAATAATTAGAAATAGACATATTTGGTGTTTATCGTAGCTAGATCCATGAAAGCATCACTTAGGTCCTCAGCAGCAGTCAAAAACACAACCCAAAACGCAGAACACAGGAAAATAGAATAAAGAAGTGAGAACATCACAATGCCCCCTCAATGCATGATGAACACCGAAATTCTGGTTCAATCCCCACTTCTAAATGATAGTTTTCAAGAATGGTCAAAGCTGCAATACAGTGGCTAGACTCTGAAGGAGTAACACTCGGTTTTAAGGTTTCTCTTCTCTGCATGGAGTGAGCACAACTGCCCTTTAATCCAGCTCTTTTGATGTTTAAAGGTAGTGTCCATCTCAGGCCACCAGGAACAACCTCCACTGGAGTTATCTGCATGCATTAAAGGTATAGCCAGAGCCCATGAGCCCGTGACCATTCCTTACTGTATCATATGCCACAGAATAGAGGACAGACACCTATCCCTGCCAAAAACATAATTAGTAGAACCAGCATGTGTGTGCCTGTATATTTTATATTCAAAAATATGCCCTGTGCAAACACCACGTACTCAACCTGAACAGTGAGTGGTTTTTTTATACATCCTCATTTGCCATATCAGCAGTTTCCTCTCTCTTGGCTTATTTTCCATCGATTTGTGTCCTCTCCTCTTGTTAACCACATGTCATATAAAATCTGTCAGTGCATACAACTATGCATTTAATAAGCTGGGGTTCAGAGGGCCCACGGACAGGGTCAGGGAATATGAACAGAACTGTCGTGCCTTTCGGTCATCCAGCAGCATCTCAGTCTCCTCTTAGGCTGGCAATTATCAAAAGTTTTACTTTAAAACATGTAACAGTCTAAGAAAAACAGGATAGTCATACCCAGTTACTAATGGCTACAACACTCAGCTGGTGTACTTCTAAAATTGTCCTACCCAGTGGCAGTAGCTGGCAGCCACAGAAGATAAACCATGTCCCAGAGAGCAAGGACAGTTAATTACATTCTGCTCCCTGAAGTGTCCCCTTCAGAAGAGGGGGGATGCAACAAGCAGAAAAGGGAGCAAAAATCTGTACTTTGATGAAACTAATTATTTCAGGCTCCAGAGGTAATTAGAACCTACTCACATCATGTATTAATTTTTAATGTAAATATAGTGATCAAAATATCTTTCTTGTGTACTTTAATCTACATGCATTGGTTCTGACTTCCTCTCAAAAAAAGGTGGCTTAGTAACTTAGTTTAGCTTGTTTTTCAGATATTCTCAAAATCCTTCCTCCTATTATAAAAATACTTTTAAAGGAACTCTCCAATAAATGCAACTACTATTTATACACATCACAATACATGGAAGATAAACTGAGTAAAACACTTAGGAAGAACAGATATTTTGTAGTTAACTATATTGAAAACAAGTCATTGTTGAAAAAGCTCCATCAGCTAAACATTAAGGATAATAAAATACTTCACAAGACTCAAAGATGTTTTTCAGATTAACTGCACTGCAATGTGTTAAAAGTGAAATTTTGGCCTTTCTTGTACACATATAGATGCGTGGAAGTCTGAAATACTTGTTCAGATTTGTAGAAGCCAGAAGTACTCATCTGACTGTTTGAGCTGTTTAATACTGACAGTTACATATTTTGGCTGTCACTTTTAAATCAAAGCTAAAAGGTGGCTTTCCCTCACCATTTTCCTCCTGACATAATAACTTGAGAATCTAGCTGTAATCAAGAAAAAAAAGTCACGATGCAACTCGCTTAAAATCAAGGATCATAAAATTTGAACCAGGGAGCACATGAGCTTCAGCACATAAGGAAACTGCTCATTTTAAAGGTCTGTTTAATGAAGAAAAAGGCACACTTAGGCTTCTCTCTCTAATGGGTCTTTTAAAAATATATTTTGCAAGAATATTCCTCAGATTTAACGTATCGGCATAATAGGGTGGCATGAAAAAGAGTTTTAATATTGAAAGGCACTACTGTCATTTTGTAATTACTTTTCAAGTGTTTCCCAAGGTTGTGCAAGTACATCCTAAACACCCTTACTACTATTGCAACAATGTTCTTAAAGTCTACTCCCCTCAGGACACTTTTCACACTCTCATCTGTCTCTCAGTTTAACTGACTTCAAATCAAAGAGATATCTTAGTTTACTTTTTACTCCAAGATCAAGAGCACATTCTGCAATGGCTATTATTTCTATTATGATAAAATTTCAAATAACGGTAACAAACGTTAACTTACACTTAAAATATAACTGCCAAATAACATCTCGGACGTAAAACTTCAGTCATATTCAGAGGAAATAGAGCAAAACAGATTCTGCAAATATAGGCACTTCTATTTTGTGTTAGTTGAGGGCTTTTTCATAAGCACCGTTACCACATTTCGTTAAACCACAAGTAAGAAAACATTAAAAATTAAAGAAAACAAAAACAATCTGGTAAATTGTTTTATTGTTAAACAGATGTCACATCACTTGAAGCAATTTTATAAAATCCCACCACCTATCAGTCAGGTTTAAAAATTGCCAGAGCTCACTGGTGCAGAAAACAAGCCCCAGTGAGAGACTATGGCCGTTTTCTGGCATGAACTCAGAGGGTGGGGATGCCCTGTGGGGTTTACAGGACAAGTTACTGGTCTGGACAACCTACCCTACTACCTCCTAGGTCTTGACCAGACTACACTGTGCTCAGACCATTGTGCTGCAACAAAGGACCACCACAATACCTGCATCAAGGAAAGATAATCAACCCATCTGCCAAGGTATATGAAGCAAGAGGAATGACTTATGAGGAGCAGCTGAGGGAACTAGGGGTGTCTAGCCTGGAGAAAATGTGGTTCAGTGGGGACCTTAACACTTTCTACAATTACCAGAAAGGCAAAGCAAGGTGGGTCTTGGTCTCTTTCACCAAATAACAAAAAACAGGAAAAGAGAAAATGGCCTCAAATTGCACCAGGAGAAGTTTAGACTGCATATTAGGAAAAATCTCTTCACCAAAAGGGTGAGCAGGCTACCCAGGGAAGTGCTGAAGTCACCATTCCTGGAGGTGTTTAAAACACATATAGCTGTGGCATTTAGGGACACAGCTTAATAGTGGACTTGGCAGTGCCAGATTAATGACTGGATTTGATGACCTTAAGGGTCCTTTCCAACCTAAACAATTCTATAGGAACAGGAGCAATAGCAAGCAGGTGCTGAGCCAAGTTCAAAGAGCATCTGTTTTCCTAACACATCTCTCAGAGGAAAGATCGTGTCCAAGTCCTCAGCCTGAAATCAGTCTTGCTGGAAAAGGAGCTGGGGGCAATCTAGTCTTCCTAAGATTCTGCCAGACTGATTAAAGTACTAGCAAATTAGAGAAAGGGATATGGAAATTTTACCTGGAATGGAAGGACAACCATCCCATTTATCCAGTCAGCGAGCAGACACACTGTGCAGGCCATAGCATTTAGGGTCTTTAAAGGGTCTCACAGCTGAACCTTTAAAGGGTTCAGCTGTGAGGAGGCAGGTAGAAAAAAAGCAAGTTCTAACTACTTTTGCAAACCTTAGTGAGCAGCTCTGAAAAGCGATTTGGGAAACAAAAATGGGCCAGAGCACCTCTCATTCCAGCTGCTCTCTGGTGTATGCAACCAGAAGCCATTGCTCCTGCTCTCTGGCGTACATCTTCCAGGTAAGTAAAACTTCAAAACTAGAACCATGGATGGTGGAAGAAGTGGATGCTCAGATTAACAGGTCATGATTTGTGGTCATTTCCTCTGCCTCTCCCAGATAAAGCCTGGAACAGTGTCACACCAGAAACAGCAAGGGGCTTTTATATCATGTATGCATCACTAAGAACAAGAGTTCTGATTAGAGACAAGATAAAAAAAATGTTTCTATACAGGCTAGAGAAACAGACAGCTGGGAGAGTAAGCACAGACACAGCCTCACACTCCTCTGTTCAGATGGTGCAATAGTCCCTTCAATTCTCAGCATCATCTGAATAAGGTTGTGTCTGAAGGTTGCTTACTCAAGATATAAAAACAATAGATATAGAGAAGAAAATGCATGGAGCTGTTTTGGGTTTCAGGTTTTTTCATCAGATTCGATACTCAAAGAAAAAAAAAAAGTCAGGGAAAAAAAAGAGTGGAACTGTGCCAATTCACTTATTTTTGGATCCAGATCCCCCAAAACAGAAGTTTAATCTGTTGGCATCTTCTCATCATCACAGATCAATTTGGCTTGAGCTGATTCAAATCTTTTTGAAGTATGAAGAAGCTACTATGGCAGCACATAATTGTTTGGGATCACAGCTCAGCTATGACTGGAGATGTAGGCACAGAATCAAACACTACAGGTGTTCAGCTGCACTGTGTTCCCATGATGCCAGCACACCCAGCTGCTCAAGAGATTTGCAGAACACATCTATCTGTGTGAAGTGTCCATCAGTGTGGAGTCATGCATGGAGCAGACTGGAAGACTCCAGTGACCACTACTGTTATAACAAGAAGTTTTCTTAATAACAGTGTCAATGTAGAGACTGTGATCTCTTGCTAAGGTCCTTAGGTCCTTAATCTGGAAGAGCTCTCAAAGGCTCAAAGAAACATATTCACCATTTTATAGGAGTTTTAAGATCCCCACAAATGGGTTGGATATATCTGTCCACAACAAGGAACTTGAAACCAATTTTAAAAAATGTAAGGAAGATAAGCAGACTGGTATTCACAGGTCCATGGCAGATCTACTATGAAGTTGCCAGTATAGGATTTGTGAATCCACATACCCGGCTTGAGGCTGATAAAGACAGCAGACAATCAGAGCCCAATCCATCATCTGTCTTATTCCCATTGCACAAAGTAAACAACAGCTCTAGTCAGTATGTTATTTATCATTTCTGTCAGCTGCAGTAATGATTAGCAGTTGTGGATCCACCATTTTGAGTCACAATTTGTGACATTAAATAAGTTTGCTATTGCCAAGGTATTCAGAAAACTTTCATTTATTAAGATTACAATTACAGTTAAAGGCTAAGCATTTTTCCAACATTGCCATATCCATAGTTTTATCCAATTCTTATTCAGAATTTAGGTTATTCAATATGAAAGATGGAACAGAGACATGCAAAGTGAGGTTGCCACCAGCACCTCATTAACTTGATGGCTCTGTTTCCAGGCTTGTTAGGGACTGGCAAATGAGACAAGCTCTTAGCAGCAATAAAAGTAACCACAGATGTACTGGGAGTGTCATTAGTGAATGAAAGAAGCAGCAGCCCAGACTGATGTATACTGAGGAATGAAACCAGACAGAAAGCCAGGCAATTCCTGCTTCAGACAGGAAGATACAGCAGCCTTTACTGCCTGACTAAAGAAGTAATACTGCCTTACAAAAGTCACTCTCAGAGAACATCAGAAGGAACATCTGGCAGGGACTGCATTATCCTAAGACTGTCTCAAATAACCAGCAACTATAGCTAGAAGAATATATTGCTATACGGTGTCTAGAGACAAGAAAAAAAGAATTAGAAACATGGGATTTCCTCATGGAATATTTTAATAGGGGACTTGAAAGCAGAACTGTACAGTCAATTATGACTGGAATTGTGGAAAGAAAAGGCATTGTAAATACACTGATGTTTATTTTGAATTCCTTCTCATGTTGGTAGTAGCAATAGTCTGTCAGAATGAGTTTAAGGAGAGGTAGGATAACTCCTGGGCACAACAACCATAGCATCAAGCATGCAAAGAAACCTCTGCTTGTCCTTCAATTAGTGAGGATTTTCCTACTTCATTACTTTTGCTGTGATTTAGCTTTCTTCTTGGGGGAATGAATATACCGGAGTTTGAAAACACCGTAGCAGATGCTTTGGCTTACTTTCAGCCTGCAAGGATTCCAAGGAACGTATTCAGACCTTGGATATTCTTGGACTTTGGGAAAACAGTTGGTGCTCTTAAACTAAAAAAAGCTGTAAATTACACAGGGTTGATCTCAAAAGTGTTCCTAAAATTGAGAGTACAAATGATCTTATAGTATGGCTGTATTATTCTATGCAATTAGGTTATAACAGAGCATCTCAACAACACAGATATAAAATCATGTTGTCAGTGTGGTGACCTTTTGGTGTGGATGGAGGAATTTTTCAGATCCAGACTGATGAGATGAGAACATTAGCAGAGATACGTATAAGATCCTTTTAGAGAATGATGAAACACGTCTGCTAAAGCTACTTTTTCCATGTGGACTTGGAACACTTTTCCCCCGTCATTTGAGGATGAGATTCTGATGGTGGAAATCTGGAAAGGCTTAGCTGATGTCCAGCTTTTACCAGAAACAGCAAGAATTTATTTTGGGGAATAACACCAAATAGAGGGAAGGAGGATTTGCTGTCTTTCTGACCAAGGACCCAAAGAAACGGCACAACTCAATTCAAACCCCAAGAGGCTTTCAGGACTCTCCTGATCTTCTTCTCCTTGCACAGTATCAGTTCTCTGCCAACCAGGTTGGCAGCTAAAGAGTTTTCACATACTCCTTCAGAATGAGGCAGCTACTTCTTCTTCTGTGCAGGATCAGCTGACAGTAAGTTCAGTCAGTCTGATGCCAGAAAACCAATTCCTGCAGAATGTACATCTGCCATGGTGCAGGTACACCCACCTAGTTAATCATATTCCCTCTTTAAGAACCATTGAGTACTCCCCTTTTTGCTACAGAAGGTATTTGGGTAGGTCAGTGAAACAGATGTACAGCCAGCCTTTAGTTTCTTGAATTTATAAATCCGTAAAAAGGTTCAGGAATCTTAACTGAGCCTACCTGAGCTTTTCAGGAGCTACAAAGAAGTGGTTGAGGGGGCAACTAATACCTCTGCTCCACAGACAGTCCTTAGGTGGCTGACCCAGCACAATCTCACAGTGCTTTGCAAGAGGGAAGGCAACACAATGCCGCATTGCAGAAGCACTTTTTGCTCACCACATGCTCCACTTGGCCAAGGACACCCTCAAGAAGCACACACCAACACACCAGCAACCACATTTTAAGAGCTTTACAAGGTCACATGTGGCAGCAAGAATTTGGGAGGGAAATAAGGGCTGCAACTAATGTTAACACCACACAGCAGGCTGACAGGTCCTGAGCAAGGGGAGCAGGCCAGCCTAAAAGAAAACACATCTGTATCTGGTAGCAGACTCATGAACCGTAAGTTTTTGGAAAAGAGAGAAGATCCCAACAGGTTTAGATCTTCTCCCACTAGCAACACAAGACCTAAAAGATTTTGCTATCCCGGAAGTGTAGGTTCTTACTGAAGCCTGTATCTATGGACTAGGCACTCTTTATTGTGTGGAAAAATGCATGGATAAAGGAAAGTTATGGCCTTCCAATAAATTGTACAATTTGGGCATCACTCCTGTCTTCAGTCAGTTTTGTTTAATTACATAAGAAATGAATCACAATTTCAGATATTTCAGATACACTCATATTTTACACTATGAATTTAAAAATGGCTTTTTTTTTTTTTCCGAACTCCTGCAAATTGTAGTTATAAGAGATATGCTCTGGCCAGAGACAAAACTGTTCTAGATACCACTAAAAATGGCCATAAGCATTTAGTACTAAAAAGGGAGAGAGGGGCAAATAATGAGTTTTTCCTACATATTACATTGAAAGAACAATACAATAGTCAGAGAGAAAATGAAGCTGACCTCTGGCATTTTTAAGTCCCGAAAGGCTTTCGCAGGTTTGGGAAAATAATTTACTCTCTATTGATTAAAGCAGCAGCTAAACATGGATGACTGATCTCATTTTGCCAGTTTGCAGTTCACGCCAGGTAGAGAAATACAGAGGATACTCTGACACAGGAAATTCAAAGGTTGATACTATCACTACATTATTTAAAGCTACAAGCTGTGAATGGTCATCTTTCAAGCTGATTCTAGGAGTTTTATATCTAGTGTTTGAGGAGATAGAGTGCTTAATTCCAAAGGTCAAAATCACAATAGTTCTCTGAAACAAAAGCAAAATCTCCCAAGAAACCTCTTTCAGTAATAATAGCAGTTCATTGTCTGAAAGAAAAGTAATCAGATTTCCAGGCATACTTTGTAAGTAATCTTGTTTACTGTAATTTTGCAACAGCTTTCATAAATTTTTCATCTGAAATCAGAAAGGCTATAGCTCGTATTCTGACAGGTTGAAAGAGCTGAGTAAGTAGAATACATCCCTGTGTGGCTGGCTGTGTTTGGGAACACTTAAGAATACTTTGCCATATGAAAAAAAACACCAAAAAAAGGCAACTCAGACATCACAGTGATATATTTTAACAACCAAATAAAACATTAAAATAGAAGGAAAGCCTCCTCTCACTTCCATTGTTTTCCAAGTTTTTTTAAGACAGCCTAGAACACAAAAATTGTTCACGCTTCATGAATATCCATCCTAACAATGTCCAATCCCATGTTCCACGTTCTAAGCTGTTCTATGAAGCACAAGCATGAAACACAAACTGAGTGTTATAGTGAGTCATTCTGCAGTTTTGTCTCCACAACAGGCTTAAGTAATTTTCAGTGAAATCTCAACTGCTTTGTACAAAATCTAAAGGAAACAACTGTTAAGAAATATTTCCTTTAACTTCAGATGCGTAGCACAGATCTGCAGAGAACTATCCCTCTTCAATTCCATTGAACCTTCTCTACAAAATTAAGTCTTCTGTCAAAACAATCACACATGTACAAGTTGTGCAAAATGAAAGATAAGGATATTAATACCAGCTTTTGTGGCTCAGATACTCTTAACCACATGTCCCTTTTATATCATCAGGCACAAAAAAATGATTAAAATTCCACAGCTCTATAAAATGTGTATCCTTTATTCAGATGCAGGAGAAACAGATCTAAACTTTTAGGAATATTTTAATCACAAATGCAACCAGAAACTAGACTACAATAAAGCACTTTTAGGTGAAATTCTGGGCAGGGCTCCAAAGGATTTTGTCCAGCATCCTGTGGCTGGAAGTCCATATAGACAAGCTTTCTCTCTGCCTGAAGTTACTTTTATGTGTCGACTGGAAACTTTGATGAACCCCACCTCTTTCTCCACTCACCCATCCAGTTGTTAGCTACAGGAAGATAAAGGCTCAGGAAAAAGGTTTTAAAAGCATTTTTTTCCTCTTCCGGTATGTCTGGAATTCCAAATGCAGACTGAACTGTTAAATTGACTCTTTTCTTCTGCCTGGCAAGATTCAGCCAGCTCACAGTTTTGTTTCCATAACTTTCAGCAGTCCTTCTTTCTGGGTCCAGTTTTATGCCACCTTCGTTACTGTGAGTGATTTACCTCAAGAAAAGAAATTACCAAAATAACCACATGCAACTTGTAAACAAGCTGTGTATCATACCACGACTGAAAAGTACAAAATTTAGTACTAAACACTATCGAGCCCAAATTCTGCCACCTTAACTGTGGGCAAGTATAGTGCGTATCACCACACAACTGCCCGACAGACTTCCACCTTCCAACAGTCCCTTCAGCCCTGATAGACAAGCACCCACATTAACATACTAGAATGAGACAAGTGGTCAAACCTGCATTTTGCACACAGAGCTCCACAATTTAAACCCTTGGACATTAAACAACTGGCCATCACCATTATTGGCCTCACATTAGCTCTTTTACAACTGTTTTCTATTTAGTAGAAATTGTTGAACAAAAAGCTCAAAACATAATACAGAAAGCTCAAACACCAAAAGGAAATAAACCACCAATTTAAATTCAAAATTCAAAGTTTAGCTAATCCTGCAGGTAGTTCCTGCAGGTTTTAAGACAAAAGTTTGGTCAAGCAAGAAAGCAGGATTCTCTGTATAAGCAAACACTAGCTGCAGTGCCTCTAGGAGAATCCATTCGATTACACCGACCTACTCATCCTTGCCTTTAGAGATAACTAGCTCTATTCAATAAACATTAAGCTTTCCAGACGACCATTAAAAGATTTATTTAAAAAAAAAAAAAAGGGGGGGGGGGGAAAAGGAGTCTGAGACCACTCAAATACCCATTCTTTACTTCAGAAGGATACAGTAATGCCAACAGCCTGCCTCTAATCATTAACAGCAGGAAAACTCTCTAAAGGAGCAAGAATTTTACTGCCCTCTGCAGCTTTTCCTTTGCAAGGGCAAAACGCAACCCATTTCTGGGGAGATAAACTGATACCGACTGTCATTTGCTGCTGTGACACATTTTTCTTCCCAAAGGCTGGAAACCCCACACTGAGCACGCAGAAAAGACATCCGACCGACCAAACTTCACCTTCCTGAAAAACGAAGGCTGTGCTGTCCCAAAAGCTTTCCGGAGAAAATGGGTCAAACGCTAGAAAATGGTATCATGGGAGAGGGAGGGAGACAGAACAAGGAGGGGCACGGCCCCTGCTTACTTGCACTAAAAATATTACTTCAGATACAGGTACCGACTGCACTTTTGTGCGGCGATTCAAACCCTGCCACTACAAAGGCCACCACGGCCAAGCCGCGAGTTGGAAGAGAGCGGAGCCAAGGAATTAAGTGAATTAAACTCGATGCGCTTGTTGACTCAGTTTTCGCTCCATCAGCCGCGCGGCCGCTGCTCCAGCGTCGCCTCTAAATATCGGGCAGCAAAGTTCGGGCGGGGGTTCCCCGGCCCCCGCCGCCACCTCGGCGCCTCCCGCCACCAACTTTCCGCCGCAGGAGCTGCAGCACCGGCTCTCGGCCGCCCCGTCCCGTCCCGTCCCGCCCCGTCCGGCTCGGCTGAGGGTGCCGAGTGCGGCGATGCCAGCGGGGCGGCGGGAGAGGGGATGCCAGGCGGCGGCAGCGGCGATGCCCGGGAACCCGGGGATGGCGCGGGTCCCGGACCGGGAGGGCGTCTCTTACCAGCCCGGAGGCGAAGAAGACGGCGAGCAGAGCTAGGCAGGCGCCCATCACGATGAGGAGCAAGAAGACGATGAGTGGGTGCTGCTGGCTCATGCAGTAGTAGGACTCGTAGAGCCAGTCCCGGGAGCGGGACTTTTCGCCGCTCGCCCCGCAGCNCGCAGAGCCCGCCGTGTGCCGCTCCCGGCCCGCCCCCGGCGGCCCCGGCCCTGCCCGGCTCCCGCGGGGCCGCCGCTGCCTTCCCCAGGGTGTGTGGCAGCACCTCCCCGCGCCTGAGGGAGAGACATTTGGAGATTTACTTGAAATTACTCCCACGGGCGGAGGGCTCTTGCAGGACTGTTTCACTGGGTACTTTTTCCGGAGGCGGAATCCCCTTTTTAGAAATCATACCTCGATTTTTGTCAAAACCAGCATTCAAGTTAGGAAGAAGTATAACATACATTTTCCCCAGCTTACCGTGTTCCGAAGGACTTGGTTATTCCTATCAAAGCGGGCTCTGGAAAGATGCTGGACATCTTAACTCAATAAAGTGATGTCGGTGTAACTCAAGTCACACCAACAAAGTGCTTATATAGCTTGGGTTATAAGATTTCTATGTAACCTTAATATCAATATAACCCAAATCATGACCTTTTATCAATGTGACTTAAAGAATATCAATATAACCTTAAACATAGCTTTTTATACCTATGTAGTCTAAATCATAGCTTTTACTATATAGCTACATAGCTACATAGCTTTTACTACTTATATAACCTGAATCATAGCTTCTACACCTATAACTTGATGCTTATAACTTTTGATACCCATATAATCTAATATGAATAACTTTTTATACAATGTAATAGCTAGTATGTAGCTAACTAGTTGCTTATGTGCAGAATAAAGAAAGAAAAAAAAAAGAAGAAAGAGATAACTTAGCAGGTGTATAGCTTTAGAGATAAGTAAGTATA
>VZTH01004487.1:360483-584775 GCA_013397815.1 Aleadryas rufinucha
AAAGCCAATTATCCACAAAACAAAGAATTTAGACCGGTTAAGACCAGACGGACCAAAGAGCATCATAACCGCGCATGCCTCGAAGACAAAGTTAAAAAGTTCAAGTGCGAAGAAGACTTTAGAAGCCTTCATCAAAGACCCCCGAAGACCCCCGAATTGGGGAGGTGCATGCGCAGTGCAAAGAATTATCTAATAACCATGAGATCATGCTATGTAAATTAGTTCCGGTGTGTATGTGATGATGCTGTAATGACACAGCAACCTTTAGTGAAATGTTACTGTATAAATATGGCACCGCACTTGACAAGGGTGGGTGAGTTAGGAGGAGATATCCCCCTCACCACCAGCGCTGCAATAAACAAATACCTGCTCTATAGACATCGGTCTATGGGGATTTATTTCCAGCCTATCTTTCGGGCATCAAAAGTTACATATCTGTCATGCACGGCATTTACTGGCTGAAGCTTTTTAAGCGCATACAGGCAGTTCTGCACCCCCATCCCATTGCTTCCCTGAATGGCCCTCCCCACTGGTTAAGTCTATCTCTGCCCTCTCTGATCTACCCTCTGTTGTTGCTTTGTCACATCCTTAAACTCACAGAGTCTGCCAAAGTGCTCCCAGGAGAGGAAGAGACCAGAGCATCACAGATGCTAATGGGCCTGAATGTCCCGAGGGTGTCTCCTGGTGATCGGAGTAATGTTAGAAGCAAGAGGGACTTGGGAGTACTATGCTCCTACAAAAGGTAAAAAACTGGAGCTAACGTAAGTGGTCATAAATTGTCATAAATGAGAGACATAGAATAGAGGGCTGACCATTAGTCAGGTGGAAGAGAAGGCAGGTAACTAAGACAATATAGACCAAAACTCTATGGACTGTGAACTAATTTATATTCAACACCTAAACTCTGTGCCACTGGTTTTTCTATCCAGAAAAAGAATAGGTGCATCCTCCATGAGTGTAACAAAGCAGAGAAACCAATAGCATGTATAGCTCTGAAGCCCTGTCCATATATTTGCATCTCTTAAATTCCTCAGGTTTACAAGAGGGATGAGCCTTGAGCTTTCCTGCCCCCTGTTCCTCTCAGCTGGCTGGATGGAAGAAAAACTGCTTGTTTTTCACTCTTCCTTCCCCTGAAGTGCTTGCTGGGGCAGGAGGAACATATGAGGAAGAAGTGGAAAGTTCCAACTGCACCCACTGTTTTGGGAGAGAGAGAGGGTGAAAAACTCTTAAAAGCAGCAGTGATAAGATTGAAGGATGAACACAAGTCTCTGTGGGGAGAACATTCTGGCAGAATTAATTGCTGGGAAGGAGTCAGTAGAGGTGGGTGTGAGAATTTTTGCAACATGAAAAGGCTTTACTTGCAGTCACTTCAAAAATTATGGAGTTGGCCACCCTCACTGTCACACACACATATATAGTGGGATAAGCATAGGGAGTTTAAAAAAAATCAAGAGGCAGACCAGAATTACAACATAAACCTCTTTTAAAAGCAGATCTCAGTATTTGGTATTTGAAGGCATCTGTGTTTTGATCTCTCAAAGGTGGAAAGACCAATATCACATAAACACTTCTTTAAAATTCAAGAATAATTCCATGATCCTGTAAGTCCTCAAAAAAATGCAAAAGATCTGACCAGGCAAAATGAAGCATGTTCTCTATTCCATGTGTACAACAACCATCCTTGCAAAAGCAATTGAAACTTGGACAGTATGTTAATATAGATGGTGGAACTGGTTGTCTTCTTCCCCCAGCTGATTCTGCTTTAATAGCTTTCCACTGTTTTCCACCTCGCTGAACCTGAACAGGAAAGGCCATTCCAAAGAGTTTACCGTGATGATCATGTCATTAGTTTGTTATTTCAGTAAGATCTTATGCCTGTAACAGCTAATTCCTCATTATATTACTCTCATGCAATTTCTCAGGAAATAAAATTATAATTCCACAGCAAAAACTTAATTAACCCAAAGGTTGCCCAGTAGTATCTCATGCCTTTCCAAAACAATGGGATAAGCATAGCTCTCTTCTGAAAGACCAGACATAAGGTGTTTCAAAAGCAGAGCAAGAGAATGTAACACAGTAACAAGAGGAAGTAAAATGATAATTTCTAAACATCACCTCCTAAGGGCACAGGAGCAGGCAATTCCTAAATGTGCAAGGCAAACAGGTGAGGCCGAAGGCCAGCTTGGCTGAACAGGGATCTTCTCTTGGAAGTAAAATGAAAAAGGAAGGTGTATGGCCAGTGGAAGCAAGGACAGGTGACATGGGAAGAATACCGAGATGCTGCTTGTCACTGTAAGGAGAAAATTTGTGTGGCCAAAGCTCAACCAGAGTTGAAGCTGGCCAGAACTGTGGGAGGAAATAAAAAAAAAGTTTTTTTCAAATTTATTAATGGCAATAGGCAGAGTAGAAATAACATCAGCCCGTTACAGGATGAGGATAGTCACCTCCCAAACAGGGACATGGAGAAGGCAGAGATGTTTAATGCCTTCTTTGCCTCAGACTTCAACATGCATGATGGAACAAGGGGATCTCAGTGCCCTGAGCTGGACAACCATGACTGAGAGAATGATCAACTCCCTGTCAACCCTGAAATTGTGTGGGATCTGCTATTCCAGCTGGATCCCTACAAATATATGGGGCCTGATGGGATTCATCTGAGAATCCTCAAGGAACTAGCTGATGTCATCCCAAAACCTCTCTTGATGATTTTTGAGCAGTCTTGAGAATTCAGAGAGTCCCATCTGACTGGAAGCGGGTGAATGTTGTCCTGATTTTCAAGGAGGGCAAGAAGGAGGACCCCAGAAACTACAGGCCTGTCAGTCTCACTTCAGTGCCCAGTAAAATCATGAAACGTATTGTTTTGGGAAGTATCAAAAAGCACCTATAGGACAACGCAGTAATCAGTGCTGTCACAGCCAGCACAGCTTAAATCCTGCTTGTCAAACCTGATTTCCTTTTACGACAGGGTAACCCATCTAGTTGATCTAGAAATGCCATTAGATACAATCTTTTTGGACTTCAGCAAAGCTTCTGAAATCTCATGAAAGAGATGAGCAAATATCCCAGCAAAGCTGTTATACGTCTCACAGTGTTCTTCTGGACAAAATATCCAGCATACAGCTGGATCACCGTGTTACGTGATGGATGGCTCACACATCAGGCACAAAGATTTACAGTGCATGAGGTGACATCAGGCTGGTGTCCAACTCAGCATATTCTATGATTCTCTGATTCTATAATTCCATGATATGTTCCTATTGGACTCTGTGTTTGCTTATCCAGCTGATGGACTCCCCCGCTCTATTTTCCCTCACCAAACTAGAAACCTGCATCTTTCAATTCAGTCTTCAAACTCCAGCTAGAAACATCCCACACCTTAATGCCTAAAACCCTCATCAGTTCTTAGAGCAGTGGTCCAGTGGAAAAAACCCCACACTGTCATGTAAATAATGACTGCAACATTCTATATATGGACAAGGTAATTGAAACTGTGCAGTATCCAAATCTGAATCTGAACTTCTAATTTGAATGCTCTACTTTTTATTTAACATATTAACACTTTTTTTTTTCTCCCCACAGGATGCATTTAATTAAGCGAACATTATTGCAGTTGAATGACAATTATGTCATTGCCAGAGTTGAAATGCCATATGTTTTTAGAGACCAATTACCCTAGGTAGCTGAAAATAAACATCCTTACTTGGCTCAACCTGAAAGTTTGCTATGCCTCAGGGAAAAGGAAGGTACAGTGAATTCTGTAATCTGTGGTTGAAAAGCAAGGGACTTTCAGAAAAAAAACCTCTTCATGCATTCTATCTTATTTCTCTAAATGGGGAACAAAAGCAAAACTAGCACTTAAGATTGTCAGAAACTATCTCCTGTGTACCCTTGGGACTCCAAAAACATCAAAGAAGTTGTTTGTTAGCCAGCTGGTGTCTAAGCATCTCTTGTACCCCTCTGGAGAAGCAAAACAACTCAGAACAAAAGGCTGAGGTCTGCAGCTGCTTGTCAAAGCAACCATGAGCCAGAGGCATTACGCGTTGCAGTAGCAGATTAATTTAGAGAACTTGGTCCCTTCTAGCCTCAACTGTTCTGTGATTCTGTGTTATCACAGCTTATTTCCAGTGTCAAGGGGTTTGTGATAAGTCCTAGGGAAAGAGATAAATAGGAACAGGACATATAGGAGAACCTCTTGTTCCCTGCATCACTCACTTTGGCACTCTGGCTCAATCTCCATCACCTCTTTCCTTCATTTTCCCTTCTCTGTTGTCTTCTGCAGGAGTGTTCTGGTCAGGGATACAGACTAGCTCTCAGCAGAGGGAGAACAGAGACAGGTCCTTTGATCTCAGCTACTCTATTCAGCTGCAGGATATCCCAAGCCACGGGAAATAAATTGCAGGGAAAGGTGCTGAATCCCACAGTCCCGCAAGATGGCAAGCACTCAAAAGAGCCATAGCAATTGGCCTGAGCAAAACACTGGCCCCAAGCCCACTGGTGGTCAGGTTCCCCCCCTCAGCAGCTGGCCACCAAAGGCACCCAGGCTGCAGCCTTGCCACTGTGCTGCCACAGCCCAGCTCCGCCAGGGCACCTCGCGCTGAGCTCAGGTTGCAGGTCGTGGCACCCTACCAGTACAATTACACATAGCCAGTGCCTCAGTGGCACTTCTAGAGCTTGGATATGACAGCAAGGCCAAACTCAGGTGAGCCAGCCCTGCTTCGGGTTGCTCTGGGGAGACACCAGCCTGTAAGCCATCCCTGCCACAAGATCAATTCATGAATACATCTGATATGACCATGGCTGTAGAAGGGTATTATTAAATTTTTTTCAGAGGGCCTGGCACTCCCTGCGTTCTTAAAACCCATAGGCTGAGAAACAGTAAATCTCTTAACAACATTATCTTCTCCACCAGGGATGCATAACTTTTATTTTTATTATTATTATTGGTTTTATTATTATTATTGTTGTTTAAGACTGAAGACTGCTAATTTTTACNATGGGAAGAATACCGAGATGCTGCTTGTCACTGTAAGGAGAAAATTTGTGTGGCCAAAGCTCAACCAGAGTTGAAGCTGGCCAGAACTGTGGGAGGAAATAAAAAAAAAGTTTTTTTCAAATTTATTAATGGCAATAGGCAGAGTAGAAATAACATCAGCCCGTTACAGGATGAGGATAGTCACCTCCCAAACAGGGACATGGAGAAGGCAGAGATGTTTAATGCCTTCTTTGCCTCAGACTTCAACATGCATGATGGAACAAGGGGATCTCAGTGCCCTGAGCTGGACAACCATGACTGAGAGAATGATCAACTCCCTGTCAACCCTGAAATTGTGTGGGATCTGCTATTCCAGCTGGATCCCTACAAATATATGGGGCCTGATGGGATTCATCTGAGAATCCTCAAGGAACTAGCTGATGTCATCCCAAAACCTCTCTTGATGATTTTTGAGCAGTCTTGAGAATTCAGAGAGTCCCATCTGACTGGAAGCGGGTGAATGTTGTCCTGATTTTCAAGGAGGGCAAGAAGGAGGACCCCAGAAACTACAGGCCTGTCAGTCTCACTTCAGTGCCCAGTAAAATCATGAAACGTATTGTTTTGGGAAGTATCAAAAAGCACCTATAGGACAACGCAGTAATCAGTGCTGTCACAGCCAGCACAGCTTAAATCCTGCTTGTCAAACCTGATTTCCTTTTACGACAGGGTAACCCATCTAGTTGATCTAGAAATGCCATTAGATACAATCTTTTTGGACTTCAGCAAAGCTTCTGAAATCTCATGAAAGAGATGAGCAAATATCCCAGCAAAGCTGTTATACGTCTCACAGTGTTCTTCTGGACAAAATATCCAGCATACAGCTGGATCACCGTGTTACGTGATGGATGGCTCACACATCAGGCACAAAGATTTACAGTGCATGAGGTGACATCAGGCTGGTGTCCAACTCAGCATATTCTATGATTCTCTGATTCTATAATTCCATGATATGTTCCTATTGGACTCTGTGTTTGCTTATCCAGCTGATGGACTCCCCCGCTCTATTTTCCCTCACCAAACTAGAAACCTGCATCTTTCAATTCAGTCTTCAAACTCCAGCTAGAAACATCCCACACCTTAATGCCTAAAACCCTCATCAGTTCTTAGAGCAGTGGTCCAGTGGAAAAAACCCCACACTGTCATGTAAATAATGACTGCAACATTCTATATATGGACAAGGTAATTGAAACTGTGCAGTATCCAAATCTGAATCTGAACTTCTAATTTGAATGCTCTACTTTTTATTTAACATATTAACACTTTTTTTTTTCTCCCCACAGGATGCATTTAATTAAGCGAACATTATTGCAGTTGAATGACAATTATGTCATTGCCAGAGTTGAAATGCCATATGTTTTTAGAGACCAATTACCCTAGGTAGCTGAAAATAAACATCCTTACTTGGCTCAACCTGAAAGTTTGCTATGCCTCAGGGAAAAGGAAGGTACAGTGAATTCTGTAATCTGTGGTTGAAAAGCAAGGGACTTTCAGAAAAAAAACCTCTTCATGCATTCTATCTTATTTCTCTAAATGGGGAACAAAAGCAAAACTAGCACTTAAGATTGTCAGAAACTATCTCCTGTGTACCCTTGGGACTCCAAAAACATCAAAGAAGTTGTTTGTTAGCCAGCTGGTGTCTAAGCATCTCTTGTACCCCTCTGGAGAAGCAAAACAACTCAGAACAAAAGGCTGAGGTCTGCAGCTGCTTGTCAAAGCAACCATGAGCCAGAGGCATTACGCGTTGCAGTAGCAGATTAATTTAGAGAACTTGGTCCCTTCTAGCCTCAACTGTTCTGTGATTCTGTGTTATCACAGCTTATTTCCAGTGTCAAGGGGTTTGTGATAAGTCCTAGGGAAAGAGATAAATAGGAACAGGACATATAGGAGAACCTCTTGTTCCCTGCATCACTCACTTTGGCACTCTGGCTCAATCTCCATCACCTCTTTCCTTCATTTTCCCTTCTCTGTTGTCTTCTGCAGGAGTGTTCTGGTCAGGGATACAGACTAGCTCTCAGCAGAGGGAGAACAGAGACAGGTCCTTTGATCTCAGCTACTCTATTCAGCTGCAGGATATCCCAAGCCACGGGAAATAAATTGCAGGGAAAGGTGCTGAATCCCACAGTCCCGCAAGATGGCAAGCACTCAAAAGAGCCATAGCAATTGGCCTGAGCAAAACACTGGCCCCAAGCCCACTGGTGGTCAGGTTCCCCCCCTCAGCAGCTGGCCACCAAAGGCACCCAGGCTGCAGCCTTGCCACTGTGCTGCCACAGCCCAGCTCCGCCAGGGCACCTCGCGCTGAGCTCAGGTTGCAGGTCGTGGCACCCTACCAGTACAATTACACATAGCCAGTGCCTCAGTGGCACTTCTAGAGCTTGGATATGACAGCAAGGCCAAACTCAGGTGAGCCAGCCCTGCTTCGGGTTGCTCTGGGGAGACACCAGCCTGTAAGCCATCCCTGCCACAAGATCAATTCATGAATACATCTGATATGACCATGGCTGTAGAAGGGTATTATTAAATTTTTTTCAGAGGGCCTGGCACTCCCTGCGTTCTTAAAACCCATAGGCTGAGAAACAGTAAATCTCTTAACAACATTATCTTCTCCACCAGGGATGCATAACTTTTATTTTTATTATTATTATTGGTTTTATTATTATTATTGTTGTTTAAGACTGAAGACTGCTAATTTTTACTGAATTTTTGTAGATTCATTTTACTGAGTTCAGTTAACAGGACTTGCTCTTTCAAATCTTATAACTGCAGCTATGTCCTGCTGTTGCTCTTCTAAAAATGATGACATGATTTCCTACAGAAATATATTGGATTTCACACACCTGGAACCAGGTGAAATTCACTTTTGTTTTAGATATAGACTTGCCTGAGGTGTTTAACTNCCCGTTACAGGATGAGGATAGTCACCTCCCAAACAGGGACATGGAGAAGGCAGAGATGTTTAATGCATTCTTTGCCTCAGACTTCAACATGCATGATGGAACAAGGGGATCTCAGTGCCCTGAGCTGGACAACCATGACTGAGAGAATGATCAACTCCCTGTCAACCCTGAAATTGTGTGGGATCTGCTATTCCAGCTGGATCCCTACAAATATATGGGGCCTGATGGGATTCATCTGAGAATCCTCAAGGAACTAGCTGATGTCATCCCAAAACCTCTCTTGATGATTTTTGAGCAGTCTTGAGAATCCAGAGAGTCCCATCTGACTGGAAGCGGGTGAATGTTGTCCTGATTTTCAAGGAGGGCAAGAAGGAGGACCCCAGAAACTACAGGCCTGTCAGTCTCACTTCAGTGCCCAGTAAAATCATGAAACGTATTGTTTTGGGAAGTATCAAAAAGCACCTATAGGACAACGCAGTAATCAGTGCTGTCACAGCCAGCACAGCTTAAATCCTGCTTGTCAAACCTGATTTCCTTTTACGACAGGGTAACCCATCTAGTTGATCTAGAAATGCCATTAGATACAATCTTTTTGGACTTCAGCAAAGCTTCTGAAATCTCATGAAAGAGATGAGCAAATATCCCAGCAAAGCTGTTATACGTCTCACAGTGTTCTTCTGGACAAAATATCCAGCATACAGCTGGATCACCGTGTTACGTGATGGATGGCTCACACATCAGGCACAAAGATTTACAGTGCATGAGGTGACATCAGGCTGGTGTCCAACTCAGCATATTCTATGATTCTCTGATTCTATAATTCCATGATATGTTCCTATTGGACTCTGTGTTTGCTTATCCAGCTGATGGACTCCCCCGCTCTATTTTCCCTCACCAAACTAGAAACCTGCATCTTTCAATTCAGTCTTCAAACTCCAGCTAGAAACATCCCACACCTTAATGCCTAAAACCCTCATCAGTTCTTAGAGCAGTGGTCCAGTGGAAAAAACCCCACACTGTCATGTAAATAATGACTGCAACATTCTATATATGGACAAGGTAATTGAAACTGTGCAGTATCCAAATCTGAATCTGAACTTCTAATTTGAATGCTCTACTTTTTATTTAACATATTAACACTTTTTTTTTTCTCCCCACAGGATGCATTTAATTAAGCGAACATTATTGCAGTTGAATGACAATTATGTCATTGCCAGAGTTGAAATGCCATATGTTTTTAGAGACCAATTACCCTAGGTAGCTGAAAATAAACATCCTTACTTGGCTCAACCTGAAAGTTTGCTATGCCTCAGGGAAAAGGAAGGTACAGTGAATTCTGTAATCTGTGGTTGAAAAGCAAGGGACTTTCAGAAAAAAAACCTCTTCATGCATTCTATCTTATTTCTCTAAATGGGGAACAAAAGCAAAACTAGCACTTAAGATTGTCAGAAACTATCTCCTGTGTACCCTTGGGACTCCAAAAACATCAAAGAAGTTGTTTGTTAGCCAGCTGGTGTCTAAGCATCTCTTGTACCCCTCTGGAGAAGCAAAACAACTCAGAACAAAAGGCTGAGGTCTGCAGCTGCTTGTCAAAGCAACCATGAGCCAGAGGCATTACGCGTTGCAGTAGCAGATTAATTTAGAGAACTTGGTCCCTTCTAGCCTCAACTGTTCTGTGATTCTGTGTTATCACAGCTTATTTCCAGTGTCAAGGGGTTTGTGATAAGTCCTAGGGAAAGAGATAAATAGGAACAGGACATATAGGAGAACCTCTTGTTCCCTGCATCACTCACTTTGGCACTCTGGCTCAATCTCCATCACCTCTTTCCTTCATTTTCCCTTCTCTGTTGTCTTCTGCAGGAGTGTTCTGGTCAGGGATACAGACTAGCTCTCAGCAGAGGGAGAACAGAGACAGGTCCTTTGATCTCAGCTACTCTATTCAGCTGCAGGATATCCCAAGCCACGGGAAATAAATTGCAGGGAAAGGTGCTGAATCCCACAGTCCCGCAAGATGGCAAGCACTCAAAAGAGCCATAGCAATTGGCCTGAGCAAAACACTGGCCCCAAGCCCACTGGTGGTCAGGTTCCCCCCCTCAGCAGCTGGCCACCAAAGGCACCCAGGCTGCAGCCTTGCCACTGTGCTGCCACAGCCCAGCTCCGCCAGGGCACCTCGCGCTGAGCTCAGGTTGCAGGTCGTGGCACCCTACCAGTACAATTACACATAGCCAGTGCCTCAGTGGCACTTCTAGAGCTTGGATATGACAGCAAGGCCAAACTCAGGTGAGCCAGCCCTGCTTCGGGTTGCTCTGGGGAGACACCAGCCTGTAAGCCATCCCTGCCACAAGATCAATTCATGAATACATCTGATATGACCATGGCTGTAGAAGGGTATTATTAAATTTTTTTCAGAGGGCCTGGCACTCCCTGCGTTCTTAAAACCCATAGGCTGAGAAACAGTAAATCTCTTAACAACATTATCTTCTCCACCAGGGATGCATAACTTTTATTTTTATTATTATTATTGGTTTTATTATTATTATTGTTGTTTAAGACTGAAGACTGCTAATTTTTACTGAATTTTTGTAGATTCATTTTACTGAGTTCAGTTAACAGGACTTGCTCTTTCAAATCTTATAACTGCAGCTATGTCCTGCTGTTGCTCTTCTAAAAATGATGACATGATTTCCTACAGAAATATATTGGATTTCACACACCTGGAACCAGGTGAAATTCACTTTTGTTTTAGATATAGACTTGCCTGAGGTGTTTAACTTTGTTATTTAAGGTGCTAAATTACAGTCTGACTGTTCTATAACTCCTTGTGTAATTTTTTTTCCCTCCCCCTTTTTGAAGACAGTATTTAACTTTGGACCTCTCTCAGCCTCCATAAGCTTTTGAGAATATTTACTAAAAACTTCTGAGGTTATTGAAGAACTACTTGAGATTCAGATGATCTGAAAGTACCTCAGTAACCTCTCTTCTTGCACTATTTCATCACAGATGGTGACTTACTTTGGTCATCTAGTCATAGATAACCCTTTTATTAAAGATTGAAGGAAAATATAGATCAGACTTTTAAAAGTTTTGTACCATCTGTTATTAACTGAATGGTGGGCCAACCATTTCCAAAGTCTGCTTCTTTCAAAAAGTATGTGACAAACAAAAATTATCCAGAAGTGTGTCAATTTTCTCTCTGCTTAAATCTTGGCCTTTCTTATTTTGCTTATGCTATTCTTTACACTCACTGTTATAATATGACTTAGTTTCAAAATTCTATATGATATTATACTTTTTCAATTTCAAGACATTAACCTTCAATTATACACTTCCTAATCTTTCATACAGGGACAGTTTGCACTTAGTGGTATTACTTAGGAAACCATCTACCCTTCCAGATAGCCTGCTTTCAGGTAGGAGATCTAGGGAAGGTGGGAGGGAAGCAATAAAACTTTGGAAATTTGGAACTGCTCAGGTGGTTTTATAGAATTGCAAATTAACTGGACAAACTAAAGTCAAGTACCATAGGCAGCTCGAGAAAGACCTGTTCAATATATAACTACAGTCAGAACGCTTTTGCAGCTTCCAAATGCATAAAGAATAAGATTATAAAAATAATGTAGAACATACAATAATACCTCCATATTGATCAACTATACACCTTCATCTTGAGTTGTGTTACCCTACTTACCCTATCTCATAAAAAACGTTGCAGAACTAGAGACAGATTCTTCAGAGAACAATTAATCAAAACCAAGGAAGAATTTTTTCTATTTAGCAAATGTATAGGACTGTTATCCACACAAACAAAACATAGGAGGAATCATACTAATGCACATAACACTACTTTAGAAAAGACTGCTTGTAATTTATATTTTCTTTATTTGTTTTTTTAATAAAAATGTTAGACTGAAAATTAAAGGAANCAAATATATGGGGCCTGATGGGATTCATCTGAGAATCCTCAAGGAACTAGCTGATGTCATCCCAAAACCTCTCTTGATGATTTTTGAGCAGTCTTGAGAATTCAGAGAGTCCCATCTGACTGGAAGCGGGTGAATGTTGTCCTGATTTTCAAGGAGGGCAAGAAGGAGGACCCCAGAAACTACAGGCCTGTCAGTCTCACTTCAGTGCCCAGTAAAATCATGAAACGTATTGTTTTGGGAAGTATCAAAAAGCACCTATAGGACAACGCAGTAATCAGTGCTGTCACAGCCAGCACAGCTTAAATCCTGCTTTTCAAACCTGATTTCCTTTTACGACAGGGTAACCCATCTAGTTGATCTAGAAATGCCATTAGATACAATCTTTTTGGACTTCAGCAAAGCTTCTGAAATCTCATGAAAGAGATGAGCAAATATCCCAGCAAAGCTGTTATACGTCTCACAGTGTTCTTCTGGACAAAATATCCAGCATACAGCTGGATCACCGTGTTACGTGATGGATGGCTCACACATCAGGCACAAAGATTTACAGTGCATGAGGTGACATCAGGCTGGTGTCCAACTCAGCATATTCTATGATTCTCTGATTCTATAATTCCATGATATGTTCCTATTGGACTCTGTGTTTGCTTATCCAGCTGATGGACTCCCCCGCTCTATTTTCCCTCACCAAACTAGAAACCTGCATCTTTCAATTCAGTCTTCAAACTCCAGCTAGAAACATCCCACACCTTAATGCCTAAAACCCTCATCAGTTCTTAGAGCAGTGGTCCAGTGGAAAAAACCCCACACTGTCATGTAAATAATGACTGCAACATTCTATATATGGACAAGGTAATTGAAACTGTGCAGTATCCAAATCTGAATCTGAACTTCTAATTTGAATGCTCTACTTTTTATTTAACATATTAACACTTTTTTTTTTCTCCCCACAGGATGCATTTAATTAAGCGAACATTATTGCAGTTGAATGACAATTATGTCATTGCCAGAGTTGAAATGCCATATGTTTTTAGAGACCAATTACCCTAGGTAGCTGAAAATAAACATCCTTACTTGGCTCAACCTGAAAGTTTGCTATGCCTCAGGGAAAAGGAAGGTACAGTGAATTCTGTAATCTGTGGTTGAAAAGCAAGGGACTTTCAGAAAAAAAACCTCTTCATGCATTCTATCTTATTTCTCTAAATGGGGAACAAAAGCAAAACTAGCACTTAAGATTGTCAGAAACTATCTCCTGTGTACCCTTGGGACTCCAAAAACATCAAAGAAGTTGTTTGTTAGCCAGCTGGTGTCTAAGCATCTCTTGTACCCCTCTGGAGAAGCAAAACAACTCAGAACAAAAGGCTGAGGTCTGCAGCTGCTTGTCAAAGCAACCATGAGCCAGAGGCATTACGCGTTGCAGTAGCAGATTAATTTAGAGAACTTGGTCCCTTCTAGCCTCAACTGTTCTGTGATTCTGTGTTATCACAGCTTATTTCCAGTGTCAAGGGGTTTGTGATAAGTCCTAGGGAAAGAGATAAATAGGAACAGGACATATAGGAGAACCTCTTGTTCCCT
The DNA here is from genome assembly GCA_013397815.1 of Aleadryas rufinucha. NCBI lineage: Eukaryota > Metazoa > Chordata > Aves > Passeriformes > Aleadryas > Aleadryas rufinucha. The sequence goes on from VZTH01004487.1 coordinate 373,908, forward strand.
GCATCACTCACTTTGGCACTCTGGCTCAATCTCCATCACCTCTTTCCTTCATTTTCCCTTCTCTGTTGTCTTCTGCAGGAGTGTTCTGGTCAGGGATACAGACTAGCTCTCAGCAGAGGGAGAACAGAGACAGGTCCTTTGATCTCAGCTACTCTATTCAGCTGCAGGATATCCCAAGCCACGGGAAATAAATTGCAGGGAAAGGTGCTGAATCCCACAGTCCCGCAAGATGGCAAGCACTCAAAAGAGCCATAGCAATTGGCCTGAGCAAAACACTGGCCCCAAGCCCACTGGTGGTCAGGTTCCCCCCCTCAGCAGCTGGCCACCAAAGGCACCCAGGCTGCAGCCTTGCCACTGTGCTGCCACAGCCCAGCTCCGCCAGGGCACCTCGCGCTGAGCTCAGGTTGCAGGTCGTGGCACCCTACCAGTACAATTACACATAGCCAGTGCCTCAGTGGCACTTCTAGAGCTTGGATGTGACAGCAAGGCCAAACTCAGGTGAGCCAGCCCTGCTTCGGGTTGCTCTGGGGAGACACCAGCCTGTAAGCCATCCCTGCCACAAGATCAATTCATGAATACATCTGATATGACCATGGCTGTAGAAGGGTATTATTAAATTTTTTTCAGAGGGCCTGGCACTCCCTGCGTTCTTAAAACCCATAGGCTGAGAAACAGTAAATCTCTTAACAACATTATCTTCTCCACCAGGGATGCATAACTTTTATTTTTATTATTATTATTGGTTTTATTATTATTATTGTTGTTTAAGACTGAAGACTGCTAATTTTTACTGAATTTTTGTAGATTCATTTTACTGAGTTCAGTTAACAGGACTTGCTCTTTCAAATCTTATAACTGCAGCTATGTCCTGCTGTTGCTCTTCTAAAAATGATGACATGATTTCCTACAGAAATATATTGGATTTCACACACCTGGAACCAGGTGAAATTCACTTTTGTTTTAGATATAGACTTGCCTGAGGTGTTTAACTTTGTTATTTAAGGTGCTAAATTACAGTCTGACTGTTCTATAACTCCTTGTGTAATTTTTTTTCCCTCCCCCTTTTTGAAGACAGTATTTAACTTTGGACCTCTCTCAGCCTCCATAAGCTTTTGAGAATATTTACTAAAAACTTCTGAGGTTATTGAAGAACTACTTGAGATTCAGATGATCTGAAAGTACCTCAGTAACCTCTCTTCTTGCACTATTTCATCACAGATGGTGACTTACTTTGGTCATCTAGTCATAGATAACCCTTTTATTAAAGATTGAAGGAAAATATAGATCAGACTTTTAAAAGTTTTGTACCATCTGTTATTAACTGAATGGTGGGCCAACCATTTCCAAAGTCTGCTTCTTTCAAAAAGTATGTGACAAACAAAAATTATCCAGAAGTGTGTCAATTTTCTCTCTGCTTAAATCTTGGCCTTTCTTATTTTGCTTATGCTATTCTTTACACTCACTGTTATAATATGACTTAGTTTCAAAATTCTATATGATATTATACTTTTTCAATTTCAAGACATTAACCTTCAATTATACACTTCCTAATCTTTCATACAGGGACAGTTTGCACTTAGTGGTATTACTTAGGAAACCATCTACCCTTCCAGATAGCCTGCTTTCAGGTAGGAGATCTAGGGAAGGTGGGAGGGAAGCAATAAAACTTTGGAAATTTGGAACTGCTCAGGTGGTTTTATAGAATTGCAAATTAACTGGACAAACTAAAGTCAAGTACCATAGGCAGCTCGAGAAAGACCTGTTCAATATATAACTACAGTCAGAACGCTTTTGCAGCTTCCAAATGCATAAAGAATAAGATTATAAAAATAATGTAGAACATACAATAATACCTCCATATTGATCAACTATACACCTTCATCTTGAGTTGTGTTACCCTACTTACCCTATCTCATAAAAAACGTTGCAGAACTAGAGACAGATTCTTCAGAGAACAATTAATCAAAACCAAGGAAGAATTTTTTCTATTTAGCAAATGTATAGGACTGTTATCCACACAAACAAAACATAGGAGGAATCATACTAATGCACATAACACTACTTTAGAAAAGACTGCTTGTAATTTATATTTTCTTTATTTGTTTTTTTAATAAAAATGTTAGACTGAAAATTAAAGGAATGAAATGCAAAATTAGTAAATGGCATATGTTATTTCACTCGGGTAGTTAATTTGTCAGAACACAATTCTGTCACAAGAGGCTTCTAAAACAAGAATTTCCAGATAACAAAACTGATTTGGTTTTATATGTTTGTCAAAATAAGTTTGATAATTGCCAATAATAACATAAATTACAAGGAATATTAATGCTGCTGTTTACAAGTAGCATCAGTGCAAGGCAATAGATGCAGAGATGGAAAAAAAAGCAGAAGGCAGATTATATCAAAATGGGTTTCTTGCATCTTCTACTGAATAACGATGTGGCTATTTTTTTTTTTTCCATTCTCAAAGACTGGCTATTAGCATGGATTATTCTTTGTTGTCATTCAGTTGGGGTCAGTGGTGTTCCAATGAATTTAATTGATTAAAAGAAATGCAGATTTCCTGAATAAAGGGCGAGACCATTGATTCAAAGCCCACTGAATCCCACAACACAGTCTACATATTCTTCCTTCAATAAGGAAGGCATATATATAGTAAAATTATTTTGGTTCTAGACATTTTATTATGATCTTTACTCCATCTGCACAATCCACTGAAAGTAAAAAAAAAAAAAATGCACCTAAAGCAAAGCTATAACTGTGTAATGCTCCAAATTTACTCCAATGATTAAATCTGATACAAGGCACTTACTGACCTATTCAGGTTAATCAGGTTAACTCATACTACAGAACAGAAACACATAAATCTAAATATAAAACAAGCAGCTGAAATAGAGAAATGCACATAGGTAAATTCATATCCAAGAAAAACCATATTCATGTGTATCTAAAAACCATTTTTGCAAAGTATCTGTGTTTGTTTCAATTTTTCCCTCAGCAGCTCTCATAGTTACATTAAAGGAAGCTTCCTCCCAACAGAAGCTGCAAATGAAAGTGCAAATAAATGGCACAATCCTGCAAAATTCAAGATATGAACCAAGTTCTGAAAATAGTTAAAAGCAAACAAAAGTCTATACATGTTAATTCTGGGATTTCTGTGAGACTTTTTGAAAGTTTGGAATTAATTAGTGAAATAGGTTTTTGCAAGATGGAATGACAAGTATTTTCCCTAGATGAAAAATTTCCTGCTTTTAATTTTATAGTCTTCTTGGCTCCAAGAAAGTCAATCTGGGCTCATGTTTTCATAATTTTTGTGGTATTATTTATTTAATGGCCCAAGTTTTGCTTAGACTGAGAAAAGAATACTTTAGGAAATGTTATCAACAAGTTAACATATAAATTAGACTGGACTTAAGCACAAAACTACAGAACAGATGAACATCACTCCAGATTTGCATCACATGTAAATTTTATCCATAATTTTTCCACTTGCCAGGGCTATACTCTCTCTTACTCCTGCAGAGGTCCATTTCTTCCTCTCCTTCACAGCTCCAGCATGATCTGATAGATAATTGCCACATGCTCCCTTTGGAGATGGGGCTGGCACTGCTTGCTTTCAGACCTCTGTTCTGCCACTGAGTGACCTGAGTACAAAACATAACCACAGATGGCTTCCAGAATCGTGTGAAGCTGTGTGAGGTAATGGTTTCAGCTGCATATTTGATAAGAGCACCCAGCAGAAAGTTGTGAGAATTGGTAATGTTCCAGGACCCACGTCTGCAGAGTTCTGCCAAGAGTAATGGATCCCAGGATTTTGGAGAAAGTGTTATTTCTGAAGTGAGGAAAGAGAGCTGAGCTGCTACTTAGGATAAGAGGTCACTCTGGCCATGAAATCTCCTGGTGCTGAATGAGTGATAGACCATGGTGCTGGAGTTCGGGAGGCTGGAGAGATTTTCCGAAGGGAGTCTTTGGGTTTGTGGGCTGAGTCAGGTCCTGGCATGGTGTCACACCTTAAACATAGAGATTGTGGGCTGGCAGCACAGCCTAACCCTACTCAGCACTAAGGAGTGGGGAGCTGTAGAGTAAATGTCATTGGCAAACCCAGTCCAGCCCTTTGCCCTGCTGATGAAGCCTACTTCATGCTGGGAATGTTTCTCTAGAGAACATGGGGATTACAGGGTCTTGTAGCTTTGGAGAAAAGTTATTGAAATTAATCAAAAAACTATTCCAGCTTCTTTTTTTAAGAATTTTTCTTAAAACCAGCCAATGGATACACAACTGCAGATCCACAATGGGTATTTGGAAGGGAAGCTTATAAATAGCTGTTAAAGCAATCTCTCAGGTATTTGAGCACCATCTTATCACTAAGAGTCTTTGTGTAAATTTTTCAAATTTTTGAGATCAAGATTTCAAAAACTAAAGTACGAGAGACCTACCCATTTCACAGGAGCTTTCTTACTGAAAGGGCTGAAAGAAAATTCACAATTGAGGCAGCAAGAGACCTCCAAAGATTGTCTAGTCTGACCCTCCCTGCTCTAAGCAGGATCAGCTAGAGCAGGTTTCTGAGGAGTGTGTCCTGTTGAGTTTTGGGTACCTCCAAGGATGCAGGCTCCTCAACACCCTTGAGCAACCTGTTCCAGTGTTTGATTATCCTTACAGTAAAAAAAGATTTTTCTAAAGAGTATTTGGTTTTTTGCATGTTGTGCCCGTTTCCTCTTGTCCTTTCACTGAGCAGCACTGAGTCTGTCTCCATTTTTTCTGTCCAATGCTCCCTGTCAGGTATTTATACATGTTTATATCACCCTGAACCTTCTCTTTTCCAAACTAAACAGTCTTGAGCTTTCCTCAGAAAACAAATCCTTCAATTGCCTAGTCGACTTTGGGACCTTAGGTTGGACACATGGCATGGAATGTTTGTCCAAAGTCCAGCATCAGTCTCCTGTGGAGCAGGAAAGTCAAAAGAGGGCAATAAATTGATGAAGAAATAAATACAAGAGAACGCTTGAACAACTCAGTAGAAAACAATCAAAGGCAACAGTGACAGTGGTGTAGGAGTATTTTGGAAATTTATCAACACAAAAAGAAAAGGATATGAATTATAAGGTGATCTAACAATGAATAAAATGAGGATAAAATCACAGAGATACAGAAAATATCCAGTTATAAAACATGGTCTTCATAGTGAAGCAAGTTTATTAAAAAAAAACAAACAAAAAACAACAAACTCCAAAACAAAAGTTGACCATTACCTGTGCAGCTGAGACATTTAGAAAAGAGTGGAATTTGTAAGTGAAAGTTTAAGTACACAGAGAAATCTCAAAAGACAAACAGAATTCCCAGGAGCAAAGCATGAAATGTCGTAATTGCCATGCTGTTATTTTTAGAGCAAGAAGGAGAAAAATCCATGCAGTCTTATCTAATTCATAAACTGATTGCATTGGTCTGAAAATATGAAAATATCCAAAGGAACAGAGAATGATCATTTGCTAAATTTAAAAAAAAAAAAAAAAAAAAAGAGAGAAAAGGAAAAAAAAAAGAAGAAAAATCTTTTGCTATGATTACTACCTCATAGGCTACGAGGGTTTGCTATTAGACCGTAGTTTTATGTTTTAAACAAAAGAGAAAAACAGAAGTTTTCTGGATCTGTGAAAAGCTCATCTTTTAAAATAAAATATGTTCTAGTCATTCACTGTTTGGGAAAAAATTAAAATCTATAAAAGCTGAACAAATATTTTGATTAAGAAAAGTTGCAGTAAAACATGATGAGGTTTAGGAAGGTCAGCACTAGTTTTGTCTGCTATCAATGCCTAATTAAGCTTGGGAGCTGCTTTTCTACCATTCTCCCTGAAGCAGTCATGCGTGTCCCTTTTATTACCAAATTCACAGGTCTGGTAGGAAATAATCACTTGCACCTGATTTTTTCCAATAAGGCTAATGATCTTAGTTATAGAAAAAGACGTAAACATATTATTCTTCGACAGACCCTATTTGATCTTAAACTCACTTAATTTATTGGACTAACAGGGTTTAGTAGGGAGAAGAGGAAGACCATTCAGGCCCATGTGTTTTATCTACATCAGTTTTCATGTCCGAATCAAAAGCCATAAAATTTATGTTAAATATAGATTGGAGAAATTGTCCTGATTTAAATGAGATATTTCCTTATATTGTGCATAAGCAAGGAGTAGAACTCTTTGTTGAAGGATGTGAATTTAGCTGTGAATGCTAAATATTTGCAAGTGTTCAAGTAGCAACTTGAGAAAGATGTGTGCTGATGGAGGAAATCTGATCCTGGCCATTAGGCTCAGAAACAACTTTTACTTCATAAATATCCTGAACAATTAGTTTTTCACAGCCACAAGTTACCAAAGTCTGAAAGGGGAGTCAAAAGAGACACTGCTACACATTTTGTGCAATTTTTATACACCTTCCTGCTGTAGCCTTATAGCCCAGCTGGTTTGGTGCTATAACTTGGTGTCAAGCATAGCTACAAAAAAAATACGCAAAAAGTTTCTTTTGCTCTCTGATCAGATGACTGTCATCCAGGTTGTTGTAGCTGTAGCAGCCAAACTACCCAGCTTCCAGGTGTCTGCTGCATGTCCTGTGGTTTTAATCCTGATTTATATATGGTGTTGTCCAGCTTGTTTTAGCTTAATTATTGCGTAGCTTTGTTCATCTATGTAGTTGTTCTGCTTCTAAAGATATTATGACAATAAAATGTACCAAACCTCAGTAACCATGGTATAACTAATCCTGGTGAAATTGGGAAACATGAAAAAATTACTCTGAGCAAACCCAAGGAATGAAGCTTCTACACTGTTTTCCTCTTAACAAAAATTCAGGTCACTGACAACTTCCTACAACAATCCACTGGAAGGGTGAGAGCCTAAAGGGAAAATTGATTTTATTATATTACTGATGATCTTTAATAGAATTAAGAAATATGGAATATAAGTGCTTGCAACTGGACTAAGAATTTGCTATATTTGATTAGACTGTTACAGCATTAGACCGGCAGTAAAGTCCAGTCATGGATCTTCACATAAGCTGTGGTCTCTTGTTACTCATCATGAACTTCTGTGTGTAATACTGAGCATGTACCACTGGCCAGTGTTGGAGACATTCCCAGGATGGATGGACCTGGGATCTCACTCAGTAGGACCTTTTCTAAGAAGAGGCTTCGCAAAAAATTGTCTTGATTAAGTACCCAAGCTATTCTCCATTCTGAAGTTTTCTCATCTTGGAGAGCAGCAGTCTGCATGCATTGTAATGCTCCTGCAATTATAATTGGAGTTTCTGGAGTGTTTCAGATATCTTAGAGGATAGTCATTAAGACTGGTAATAGAAAACAGATATCTTTCCAACAAACAGATCAAGAGATGCAATTTAAGTTCTCACCCACGCTGTACTGTCGTCCAAGCTCCAGCTGTATAAAAACAAGAGTTAAATTCAGTACTACATAACTATCACACAAAAGTGAGCTGCAAAGCCGTATCCTTTCCCTCTTTTACCTTTCCTAGAGAATCACCTGTTAATTTACCGATGAACCAAAACAACTCAGCCCTTATTTAGGGAAGTGAAATGCATCCAGAAGCTAAAAAATACCTGCCTTTGAAACTCACCAGGTGACTCCTGGCCAGTAAAGAAGAGATGATGTTGTCCAAGAAAATTTTAGGTCAGGTATTCCTTTCCTCCTTCTCCCCCTGGATTCCTGTCTAGAAATAGCACAAGCACAGTTACATCACAACAGGAACAGTCTTTCTTCTCTAAAAAAGACGGACATCCATAACAATGATAAAAAAGCACAAAAAAATATTAGTCTTAGCATTGTGCCAGCAGCTTTTAAATATGAAGAACTAGTTAGAGGTGAAACCATTTAAATTACACAATTACTGCAAGAAACCATAATTTAAAGATAAGTTCGTTCTTCTATTATTGTTGGGCCAATTCCTGAGCCTGTGTAAATACTGATAAATCCCACTGAAATAAGTCTCAGTCCTCAAGGGCACCAAACACCTTGATACAAATAATTTCTGGGATACAAATTTTTTTCAGGGATGTTCAGCATTCCTAGGAGTGTGATTTATAGAACTCCTCTGATCAAAAGAAAAGTCACATCCCTATGGCTTTATGTTTTCTTTCAGCCATACCTATTTCCAAAAAAAAGGTAGAAAGCCTTCTGCAGGAGCACTACAAATGGACTTCTGTCACATCTATATTTAGTAACACTCAATTTATAAACTCCTAGAGTGTTCCTTGGCAAACAGCTTTGTTCATTTGAATTACTGCAAAATATTGAATATCTGAGAATATGCTCTTGTTGATCACAGCCATTCCTTACAGAATGAAAAGCTGAATTTCCAATCTCGAGGACATAGGTTGAGAATTTTTCCAGGTGGGATAACAGGTAGAAATAGGGTTGGAAAAAAAGTACATTTGTGAGATGCAAATGCCATCTAAAGTAGAGAACCTCAGAAATTAAAGTGGAAGAGGTAATTAAATATTTTCTTCTGTTTATGTCAAAAGTCATAAACCAGATTAAATTAAAATGTATGAAACTTCTGGGAGAAAAGACCGCCATTTTATAAACCAGAAACACAGTGGGTGATATAAACAGTCCTTCATAACACTCTAACACTCCTCACTCTCCCTCTCTGATAAGGACATGTTTTGAGATAAAGACATGTTTTAAGAAAAGCATCTGTGACTTAAAAAAATCAGCTATAACAGATCATAGAGGATTTGCACCGACTCACCACCGCCTCCCCAGAACATACTGATGATATTAATTACACTTTATCCTTTAGCTATCATTGTAACAGAAAATGTGCTAAGTACCTGTTAGCTTAAGGAGCAGCTAAGTGAGCCTGGAAACGTGTTTTCATTAACACTGCTGTGCTTTCTGGTGTTGCAAGCTAGGGTGAAGCATCGGTAGCAGAGAAGCTGTGAGAAAGACTAAACGAATGGTGTGTCTGGTACAGTGCCAATGGATAAGGACTAAGTGTTTTCCTGTAACACAGTGGGCCTCCTCACTGTCAGAGGAAATCAGACATGGGAAGGGAGGAGCCATGCCTTGAATGGTTGAGTCTGAACGTCTTCAGACCCTTTGAATTTTGGCACCGAATCCTGGCTTGGCATGGATACAAATTAAAAATGAAATATATTAAGTCTTCAGCATGAGAACAAAACTTATTTTGATTTTCCAGGAGATGTGAGGATTGAAACCAGAAAATTTAGCTCAGAACAATTATTTATCCAGACTGAAATCCCATTTGGATAAATATATTCTCATGGTAAGACAGGCGTTCCTAATACATTATATTCCATGCCATATTTGCCAGAGGTAGCCTTTTCTTCATCCCTCGTCTATAAATAACTGCTTCACTATTTTTTATTACTTAAAATATTGTTTCACTTTGCTTAAACAGGGGGATGTGATTATCATAACATTGTTACTGTTATTATAAGCAAGACAATAGCATTAATGCAATCACAAAGATGAAAAATCAGGTGCAGAAAATGCCAGAGCAAAGGCTGAAAGCTTTAACCATCCTCCAGGTATTTATTTGTATCCCCAGGAAACCATAACATACTGTAAAACAATGTGGAATATCTTATCTAGTATAACAATTCTATATATGGAACATATATTCTTCCTTAGTGTGTTTGCTTTATAGATTTGTGTGATCTAGAAAGCATGCCATGTTTAAGAAAGAAATGTTAGATTGGCATAATATGGGAAGAATAGTTTAAATTTCAGAAGAGAAACATCTTATGCTTGAAGCTTTTATTCTGGGGGGGAAAAAAAAAAAAAAAAAGTGGGCAAGACTTATTACCTGAATAGGTTCCTGACTTGGAATAGAGAAAAAATGAAGCTGTAGACTGGTGCTGAATAGCTGCATAAGAAGGAGACATGCAATAAAATTGTACAAACTATGAAGAAGAAAAGATTGTTGATATCAAAATCCACAGCAGTGTGAATTATAGATCAAGTTCCATGCAGTCTACTGGGCTGTGGAAGAGTAAACCCTAAAACTTCAAAGCTTTGTTATAAAATTGTTGGCAGAAAACATAAATTCATTTTGCAACAACGGTAGACTCAGAAGTGTTGAGAATTGCATATTACATGTAGATAATGCAAATATTCATTTTCCCGGTGTCTGGGAAGGCACTTATAGGAAAAGGCAGCAAATTTAATTATTCCTAGGATCAGTACAGCTCATCTCAGTGGAAAAAAAACCCCAACAACAAAAGACACACAACATTTTTTGTAAGGATCAACTGTGATGAAGTCTTAGAAAATGTACTTTCCCTTTGGGAAAAAAAAAACAAAACACAGAAGAAAAATCTGGACCAGTTTAAAAATATGAATAAAAAAATCAAAGGTAAAAAAATGTGGCATAAAATTATGTATAGGAAATGTAACAGGAAAACCTGTAGTGAAAAATTATTCCTTTAATGACTTCAGTGGTAAAATCAAAGCCAAAGACGTACTGAAAATGAGGGGATGCTATGACAGGGCCTGTGGAGAGGCCTGATGATTAGGTATAATTTTTTTCAGTCAGTTGCAATCAGATAGCTATCAAAGTAAAGATAATTAAGAAAACTTTGGGAGTCCATTATGTAATAGAGAGGAAATATCTCGGTAGAAAAGATGCTTTCAATTCACCTAGACCTGATTTAATTTCATCCTAGGCACTGGTCGATGATATCTGATTTCTGTCCATGACAACGTAACAGACTTCAGAGAAAAAAAAAGTAGTTGAGTAAGGTTTTTAAATCCATCTCAGATGGTATTCTCATATGCAAACCAGGGAAAAAATCCACAGATTAAATTATTATAGAGTGGTTACAGGATTGTAATGTTCAGAACGTCTCCACTGAGGGAACAGCTATTTCTGACTCAGTGTCTGAATGAATGGAGCAGTCTAGAAAGATCCTGTGCAAGTCTGCCCTAAGTCTGGCTCATATTTTCATTTGTAGCCTGAGGATGAGAGAATAGAATGGTTTATTAAATCTGCAAGTGAGATCAAGCAGGATGAAGACTCAAGTATATTTGAAGTGAAAATGAAACTTAAGCTGCTGAGGATATGATACAAAGAGGTAGAATTCTGCTGTGCAGAGTGAAACCCATGGTGTAGCCTATAGGTGGGAGAAATCCACTTCACACAGAAAACAAGAAAACCTCCGGTCTGGTACAGACATGAAAAAAGGGATCTAAAGGTTGTTGATGTCCCACTTAGCACTGGGAAGGCAAGAGCTAGAGCACTCTGTTCAGAGCCTGGCACTGCTGTTACAGGAGGAGCTAGACCAGAGTAAAGATAATCTATAACAGAAAACAGATTGAATAAAAGACTGGAAAACACTGAAGGCAGTTGGGAGAAAGAGAACGAGAAACCTCTCAAAATTTAGGGAATGGTTGGTTCATACAATGAACAGGGAGAGCAGTAATGGGTTGTAGGTTTAATGGGGAAGGTTTTAGCAACTCTGTAAGACTTTATTTTTTTTTTGTCTAGAAAGATTCTTACATCACTGGAACAAGTTAGAGAGCAGCTGACAAGATATGCACAATGGTAAGTGATCCTGTTCTGGACCATGGGATGGGCTAAATGACCTCTTGAGTCTTCTCCTCCAGTCCTATGATGACTGCTGCAATGGTGTGACCATGAAATTCAGGTAATTGCAAGTTCTGTACTACATGGTTGGTTCTAATACTTGGAACCTTTAAAGCAACTCTGAGATATGTGATAAATAGAAATACTGTCTTGAAAAAAGCTTGGTTCGACATAGTCTTGATTTCCACAGACTGTTATCCTGTCTGCTAATATATTCTATGTTATGTAGACTTTAAAAATATTTCACCAGGTGGTGCTGTTACACATAACCTTCTGAGCCTTACCCTACGCCCTGGGCACATGGCAGTCTTGGGAAAGCATCTGAGGGCTCTGCAAAGGTGTCTCTAGAGGCAGAACTAGTTTTAGTCTTTGATATAGCTGAAAGAGTTGTGGAAAGAGAGATTGTCTAAAAGGCTGCTTGGCAGGCCTAATTTTGGATTGTGTAAAGGATATGATAAATCCTGTATGTGTATGTAAGTCTATCTGTGTGTATGTATTTTAATAAACATATTTCCTTTACTGATCTATCCACCCCTCCAAGTCCTGGATATGAGAACAGAAGGATCACACAGCCTCTGAGCAGAACGCTGCCATCCATAGGTGGTGCATATACAGCTGTAATATCTAAACACGTGGTCTGTGAATGTACTAGGAAAAGCACAATTCAGATTAATTCATTTAGGGACTATTTTTATTATACAGCACAACAACACTAGTGTTCTATGTTACATGGATAGCAAAGAAAAGCCTTATATTTATTTAAATTAAACCAAACAAGTTTTGGGAGACTGTATAATTCTTCTTTCTAAATACAGAAGATGCTTATATTGTCCTCTTAATGTTCTCTTTTATAAAATGAGGACATTGCAATATATTAATTAAAAATATAGTATACATACAAACTTTCACTAAAACTATGAAAAACATAATAGAATCTATAAATCTAATCTAGAAGCAACTTTGATGGTCATCTAATCTAAACAGGTTCCTGGTCAAAGCACAATCAACTGGATCAGGTTGCCCAGGGCCTTATCCAGGTGAATGGATGGAGATTCCACAATCCCTCTAGGCAGTTTGTTCAAGTCCTTAACAGATTTCATATGAAATTGCTTTCCTTGAATCTAATCAGAATCTTCTATGTTGCAGCTTAGATCCATTACCCCATTGCAATGCATTCTGCATTTTTGAGTGGCATTTTCTCTATGCTATTCTATTAAGAACTTTAAAAAAGAAGTAAGAAACGCTTGACTTTTCATCCTAAGGCTAAGAATACCAGTTCTCTCAGTCTCTTTCTCATGTGCTCCAGCCCTAATCAGCTCCACTGGACTCACTCTGGTATGACAACATTTATAAGATGCAGTTTGTGCTGCTGCAGTTGCTGCTTGTCCCATCCTCATCTCTCCCTGAAAATAATCTCCCACAGTTTTTTCTATTTGTGCTTACTGGATAGTTCAAAACAACAAAATGTCTCCTCACCCTTCTCTTCCCTTGAGAGTCAAAAAAAGGCAGTTCTCAGCCTTCTCTCACATGCCATGTTTTGCAGTCCCATGAGCATTTTGATGACTCTCCACTGGACTCACACTAGGGGAGCAATGTTCCAGGTAGGAAGTATCTGGAACATTGTCCTGCTGGCTACACTCCTGCTGTGTTGTTGCCCATCTTGCTGTAGGTGCACCTAAAATAAACATTGCCGCCTCATGTTTATTTTACATCTGTCTTGTACACCAGGATTTCTCACCCCCTTCCTACAAAGCTGCTTTCTAGCCAGTTGGTGCCCAGCCTGAAATGCTGTACAGAGTTACTCCACATAAAATTATGGGAGTGTAAATCTGTATTTGTGGAACTTCATGAGCTTCCACTCAACTTACCTGTCCAGCTCATTGAGCACCCTCTTACTAGCAGCCCTTTCCAGTGTATTGATTCCCATCTTTTCTAGTACTTATCTTACCAAATGGACTACAAGAATACTGTGTGATACTATGTCAAATGCTTTGCCAAAGTCTAGGTAAATGTCCTGTACTTTCTATTCCCTTCTCACAGAGTCTAGCATGATATTATTATAGGTGGGCAGGATTTTCTCTTGCTAAATCTGTTGGCTTTTCCCTATCACCCTCCTGTGATACCAATGCCTGGCTAGGGCTTCCAGGAGGGTTTGATTGCAGTTCTGTGGACTGATGTTAGACTGAAGGTCTGCTATTATTTGGGTTTGCCTTCCCAATCTTCCTGAAGATGGGTGTAATATTTGTTTTTTTCTGCTCATAAGGAACCTCCTTTATTTGCCATGACCTTGCAAGGATGATAAAGCATGGCCTTACAGTGACTGTGTTCAGCTCCCTCAGCAGCCTCAAGTAAAATCCACCTGATGCTGTGGATTTGCATGTGCAAAACTGATTTGATTGCTTCCTATTTACTTGCTGAATGATGGATAATGCAATATTCCCAGAGACTGTGCCAGTAGGCTCAGTGACCCAAGAAGTCTGATAGCAGACATTGTTGGTGAAAACCAAGACAGTTAAAAGGCATTGAGTACCTAGGCCCTTTGTGTTCCCTTGGATGTTGATGGACATACAGAAATTCTCATTGCTCTTCTTTCCATCTATTTTTAATTTCAACTGCAACTGAGCTTTGGCTTTCCTAACTCTGACACTTCTTGCTTAGGTAACATCTTTATATTCCTGCTGAGTAGTCTGTGCACATCTCTGCCTGGCATGGGGTTCCTTTTGATTATTGAGCTCAATCAGGGGGTCCTTGTTCCTGTTGACCTTCTGCATGTGCAGAGAATGACCTGTTGTTTTTTGAGGAGGACATCCTTGAAGAACTACCAGCTGTCCTGAGTTCCTTTGCTCTTTGGATCAATTTTCTGTGGAATTTTGCTAAACAGATCTCTGAACAAACTGAATTCTAACACCTGGAAGTCCATGGTTCTGATCTTTCTATTGTTTTCTGAGGATTTTAAAAGCCAAGATCTCATGATTAATGCAGACAAAGCTTAAACTCAGCCTTCCCACTATCTGGCAAATTTGTTTGCAAGTAACAAGTTATACAGAGCTCCTTTCAGTGTTGTATCTACATTCTAACATCTATCTAGGATGTAAACTGGTTTTTTTTCCTTTCCTTCACTGCTTGTTAAAAACATATTAACCTTTAAGTTACAGACAGCAAATAGACAGATCAATAAATATTCAATCTGTTTCTATGTACAAGATTGAAATAAAAATGATAATAGGATAATTCAAATTGGAGAGGACCNTGGGAGTAATATTTGTTTTTTTCTGCTCATAAGGAACCTCCTTTATTTGCCATGACCTTGCAAGGATGATAAAGCATGGCCTTACAGTGACTGTGTTCAGCTCCCTCAGCAGCCTCAAGTAAAATCCATCTGATGCTGTGGATTTGCATGTGCAAAACTGATTTGATTGCTTCCTATTTACTTGCTGAATGATGGATAATGCAATATTCCCAGAGACTGTGCCAGTAGGCTCAGTGACCCAAGAAGTCTGATAGCAGACATTGTTGGTGAAAACCAAGACAGTTAAAAGGCATTGAGTACCTAGGCCCTTTGTGTTCCCTTGGATGTTGATGGACATACAGAAATTCTCATTGCTCTTCTTTCCATCTATTTTTAATTTCAACTGCAACTGAGCTTTGGCTTTCCTAACTCTGACACTTCTTGCTTAGGTAACATCTTTATATTCCTGCTGAGTAGTCTGTGCACATCTCTGCCTGGCATGGGGTTCCTTTTGATTATTGAGCTCAATCAGGGGGTCCTTGTTCCTGTTGACCTTCTGCATGTGCAGAGAATGACCTGTTGTTTTTTGAGGAGGACATCCTTGAAGAACTACCAGCTGTCCTGAGTTCCTTTGCTCTTTGGATCAATTTTCTGTGGAATTTTGCTAAACAGATCTCTGAACAAACTGAATTCTAACACCTGGAAGTCCATGGTTCTGATCTTTCTATTGTTTTCTGAGGATTTTAAAAGCCAAGATCTCATGATTAATGCAGACAAAGCTTAAACTCAGCCTTCCCACTATCTGGCAAATTTGTTTGCAAGTAACAAGTTATACAGAGCACCTTTCAGTGTTGTATCTACATTCTAACATCTATCTAGGATGTAAACTGGTTTTTTTTCCTTTCCTTCACTGCTTGTTAAAAACATATTAACCTTTAAGTTACAGACAGCAAATAGACAGATCAATAAATATTCAATCTGTTTCTATGTACAAGATTGAAATAAAAATGATAATAGGATAATTCAAATTGGAGAGGACCTCAAGAGGCCATCTCCTGCAGGGTCAAAGCTGCTGACCACAGAGTAGGGTGAGCCATGAGGTCAGACCATGTTACTGAGGGCTTTGGCCAGTCTGGTCCTGAAAATTTGCAAGGCTGGAAACAGCACACGACTTTGTTGTGCAATCAGATCCACTGCTCAATTGTCCTCATAGACGACAACTTTTTTCTTATATCTAGTCTTAACCTTTCTTGTTTCAGCTTATGCCTGCCGTTTGTCGTCATCTCATCCCCATGAGCAGCTTGCCTTCATCTTCCTGATAACTTCCTCATGGAAACCATCAGACTGCAGTTAGGTTCCCCCAAAGCTCTCTCTTTTCCAGGCCCCGTTCCCTCAACCTGTCCTCATACGGCACATGCTTCCTAATTTTATGCCAGAAAGTTTACCATTTCCAAGTCAGTTTGCAGCATTCTGTGACATCAGGACCAAGCTCTCAGATGTCATTCAGGAAACTTTTAGAAACTGTTTCTTCTTTAGAACCTACTTTTAGAACCTCCTACTTGGAGGTTGGAAATCCTGCTTTGGTAGCAGACCCCCTGGGACTCCGGTATTGCACTGTTGAATATGGCAATGCTTAAAACCCCAACAGGAAACCAAACTGATGTCTTTAATCTTTGGAATGGGAAATAATGTAAAGAAAGAAAAAAAAAATAGAAGGCAAAGAAGCACAGTATGCTACCAAAATTTTCAGAGATTAAGACCTAAAAATATTAGGGAAGGCATCATTGTAAAGTAGTAAATAAAGTAAAAATTTTAAAGGCTTTGTGACTTCTGTCAAGTTAAACTGTGTAGACAAGCTTCTTAGTTTATTAAAAGTAAAAGGTAGGCTATTAATAGGTAGGTATTAATAATATCAGAGATATCTTTCACTGCAAAGAAAACTCCCACTGTGAGATAACTGTGTCCTTCTACCACCTAATATATTTGTTAATTTCTGAATTGCTTTAGTAAGTCCAGCTGTTTACAATTTGGCCATAAGACAAATTTAATATGTTCTTCTTCATATAAATTAATATGTGCTTGTTGATTAACCACTCCTCACACATGGTAAGTTTTTCCCCTACTTATGTCTAACTATGTTCAAAGTATTATATATGATGGCATTATAGCTTTCTGGTGGTGTATTTTATCACAATAAGCAAATATTATCTTATTCCTTTGGATACAGAGAAAGTAAAATAAAATATATCATTTATAAATGGCCATTACTAGTTCATGACTGCAGTGATTGAAGCCTACCTAGTGGCATAAAACTAATTTCTTATACTATTGCTTAAGTGTGATATAAATAATACAGATTTTTGTGTAATCCTTTAGCTGAGGAATGAATTTCACAGATTTTTTGTTTATATGAGCTGTATGACTAAGGACTTCTAAATGGGTGGAACTCTTTACCTGTGAAGTTTAAGGTATGGGATTTTTTTCCTGATTTGTAACTTCTGTGAATGATTTAACTCTTTTGACTGAACATGATTCATATATTACAATCTCCCTTTTTGCTTAAACTCTTGTATGTTTACTTCTAGAAGACATATATATATGTGTGTGTGTGTGTGTGTGTGTGTGTGTGTGTGTGTGTGTGTGAGTGTGTGTGTAGAAAAATTAGTATTTGGATATATGCAACAAGCCAAGATTGTTCTCATATACAAAGCAGGCTAGAAAAACAACCGGATTGGGTAGTTCAAGCTGTCAAAGAGGTTTCAAGGATTATACATTGAGTCAGTTAAGCATCAACTGGTGGACAGAAGAGAGAGAGAGTATGTCCTCATAGAAGAAAAATATCTTAAATTTCAAGGATGAAATGAAATGGCTGGAAAAGGGTTTTATGTGATTTGAAAGGGGGAAGAGATTTGTACATCAAGAAAATCCTAACCCAAATATACCCAAAATGCTGTTTCTGAGCAGTGTCCTGTTGTTCTAAATAGGTAGTTTGTTTCTATGATGGTCAATGTCACCATAAGAACTTAGAATTTTGGAGGTATAAAAGTGTTAATTGGTTTACTTTGACTGATTATTTGTCACATGTTTTTCTCAACTGTTAAGGCAACCTAGAGTGCTGCAAATACAGTGCCACACTGTCTTTGCACAGATTGAGACATGATTTACCAGACCCCTAAATAAGTTCCACAAAAAATTTGCTGCATTTAGTAGACTTACTTTTGTAATTATTGTTGACCAGAATAAGAGAAGAATTCACAATCCTGTCCTGATATTAAACATTCTATAGAATACAAATAGTATATATGAACATCTATTCTATTTCAAGCATTTGAGGAAGGCAAATGTCTTACTGACAACTGAAAGCATTCTAAAATATATATAGCTTTTTGCATACACTTCTGTTAATGATAGCTCTAATCTAGAGCTATTAGATGAAAGCATAACATCAAAGGCATCCATGATGGCAATTCTCACTTGGTTTGGAGCTGACTTTGCCATAAGAGCTAGATCCAGCAAAAAACATGAGAATAATTATCCAGCTAAGCAACTGGAAAGTATTTGCAAATTTCCAGGCAGATAAATCTTGCCCTAAAAAACGCACTGCTATTAATTTGTTTGCACACGTGGTTGTCTTAATGCTTACTATTTAAATGCACAAAAGCACTATTTGAAAGACTTTTTTTTTTTCATTTTCTATTATCCTTTTTACTGGTAAATATGTGGAACTTCTTGCTTTTAAATGGTTGCCCAATTCAGACTTCCTTAAATCAGCAACTTAACTTACTTAAGAAAAATTTAAAATTGCGGCTTAGTAATTAAAAATGTGTTCTCAGACCTATAGATATATATTCTTTTATTTACTCAGATGAGCTCCTCCACTTAATTTCTCAGGATTTTTCCCAGCAATGATATTAAACATGCATATGGCGATAAATAGTATGAGCTCTCTAGATTCCTTCCAGTTCTATTATCCAAGGTTTCTTTCAAATCTCTGGCCTTTTTAGTATCCTCAGCAGCAGCTTGCTCATCTGGGAAGTATATAAAGGAATCAAATCTTACTTGTTGAGAATTATATCATTGCTTTAAAAGGAAGGAAGACCAACATGGACATTTTGTTATTACAATATTTATCTCCAATTAGCAAAGCCATAATTAGTTATGGTAATAGTTAGCTATCTTTAATTATGGTAATAGTATGAAAATTGATTGCTGAAATTAATCCCTAATGTGTCTTCATGATGTTCCTTCTACCAAATTAAAGACTTTTTTTTTCTTGTTTCAGTGGCAGCTCCAGCTACAGTGAAATAATATAAAGGTCAAGCTAAGTATAAAATTACATTTCTAACTGTTATAAAGGACCTTTTTCTCCTATAACACGGGTTCTGGTTCCAGCAAGGCCAGAGTTAATTTTTGCAGTAGCCAGGAGGTGCATGGCCAGGAACCTGGATTATTCTGTACCACCTCATGCCATTCCTAAACCATGCCTACAGGTCATCCACACACAAAGAGGGAAAGAATATCCTATCCCAGGTCCTACATACAAACCATTTTAATGAGAGAATGCAATGCAGATGATATAAATCTCATGACAATTTGACATTGTAGAAAGTCTCAAAGACTTTATCAATATTCATTTCAAACAAATTGGTTTTGATTTATGTTTGTACAGTTGTAACTATACCAACACTATTTTATAGTA
This sequence comes from Aleadryas rufinucha, assembly GCA_013397815.1. NCBI lineage: Eukaryota > Metazoa > Chordata > Aves > Passeriformes > Aleadryas > Aleadryas rufinucha. The sequence continues at coordinate 393,451 of VZTH01004487.1, forward strand.
ACACTAGTTACTGCCAGTGTTGCAATGATCAGCATGTACTCTGGACACTGATTTTCATAGCAATGCAGTGAGAATGCACACGACATTCACTTGTCTGTGTGGAAGCTGAGGAAGCTTTGTCCCAGTGTCTCGGTTTAGTCTGAAGTGTTATTGAAAGCTGTTCATCCTAGTGGGGCCAGGGTCACAGCTTGGAGAGAAAGAAACCATGCACACAACAAGTCAACAAATAATGGAATCCTTCATGTCAGTACGACCCAGTCAACAACTCAATGCCTCTGACAACAATCCACTTAAGGATTCTGGTTTCAGAATTCAGAGCATGCCACAGGAAATGCCTGAGGGCACAAGGGGTCGAAACTTATGTATGCCCTAGGGAAGATGGAGGCAGGGAAGTGAAGATGGACTCACGCAAGTCTTGACAGCTCTGAGGACACCCTCAGAGCAGGTCAATGCACACGTCCAGGATGGCAAGTCAACCTCCAACTCTGTCCTGACACTCCTGACAGGTAACCCAGAAAACACTTTTAGGATTGCAGCCCGATGCAAAATATGTTACAAAACAGATAAGAGAACAACTGCAACCTCTTCAAATGATCATATCTTTTTCTGCTTCTCTTTCACCTATTAGATGAAGGCTGTCATCTTCCTCTTAAACTTTCTCTTCTTTAAGCTACGAAGTCCCCTTGTTTAACCTTTTCAGATGATATATACAACACTTTAGCTGCTTTCCATTTTTATTATCAAAGTTCCATTAATTTCTTTGCATCTTTCTGGAAAATAAAGCTTTCCTAGTAGGATAAGGTACCCTATGCTTTATGTTTATACTTTCCTGTTTATAGCTTGTCTGTTTATACCTTCCGGAGTGATGTTTATCTCTTTTCACACTATCCTGACATTGTTATGTCACAGTCTTCTCATCATCCTCCACGGCCTCTTGTGTGTTTTTCTGCATAATTGCTGGGGAGACACTTCAACTCATGCCGTCCAATCTTCATGATGTTTATCATTCCTGCATAGGATGACTTGTCACCACTTTCTGCTGAATTTAATTTATTTCATTACTTTCTTTAAGTATTTTTGTAATTTTTTTTTCTTTTCAAAAGCTTAACTGGAGTAAGAGTAAGCAAAATTTGTAGCTTTTCCTTTGTCCAAGTAGAGCAAAAAGTAGTGGACCTTTGCAGAGGATATTCTGATCAGATATTCAGGAAAGAATTTAACTGCCAAGAACAGCAGAAGTGTGGGATAGAGTGGGTGTAAAATCTTCATTGCTAAAGTCCTTCCAGATCAGGATCGACAGGCATCTGTCAGGAGTGACATAAGTACGAGTATGAAAGTACTTTATGCCAGTAATGGAATAGATGAGGCTGCTTCCAATGATTCTCTGCACAGAGGAAACCAGTAATTGTTTGGAGTTGCATGAGGCTGCAGAGTAAATTAACCACAGACCAGTGAAAGAAATCTTGATAAAAGACCAAAAACTACATTTTAATCACGTTTGTCAACATGGGGTCTTCAAAAGTAATTCATAAGGATTTCCAAAGAATATGAGGCATCAGGTGCTTGGAAATATAACATGTATGTAGACAGAATGTGTTGTTTGAAATTATTTTAAGCATGTTTATACAAAGACAAGGTATCAAAAATAATCTTTCATTAAAGAGGATTTCTTTTCCACAAGTAATGCTGTTGAATATTTTTAATTTGATATTTAAAATCATTTACATGATGCTCAGAAGTTTGCTTCCACTTATGCAGAAAGACATTGCACACGTCCTTGTGTGTGTTTTCTCTTTCAGACTTCAGCTTAGAATCTCAGCTTGCAGTTGAGCAGAAGTGGCAGAAAGTTTCAAGACGTAGTGATACAATAATAAGTTTTCATAGTGATATTCTCTGGGGAACAAGAACAAAATAAACTTCACGCTTCACATGGTAAGTACCACGCAGCAACTATCAGCAGGTTGGATGGAAGGGGAGAGCAGCCTGTCTTCTACAGCTGGTAATGTTTCAAGTGCAGTGCTTCATTATTCTGCTCTGGTTTCTGCAAAACAGCCTTGTGCTTCTGAAAACAGTAATTCAAAACCTGCAAGCCTTCTGCAAGCAAAGTTCCCCGAAGGGATCAAGAAGTTAACCTGAATTTCACAACAACTCATTTCTTCTGAAGTCCTTTTTTTTATTCTAGAGAAAAGGATCCTTTTACAAGGTTGGTTTTTGCAACAATATGGAAGGTACAATGGCAAAAAAGAAATTTCATAAGAGTAAGTAAGTAAAAAAATACTGTTTTAACTAGTTTGGTCATGATCAATAACTACTAAAAATATACTGAAATTATTGTAAATACCTATGCAGAAATTAACTGCATTCTTTCTTCTTTTTGTGCTGAGATTCTTCCCTCAAAGTTCTGTAGCAAAGAAAGTATACTGTTGACCTAAGTAATACTGGGTGCAAATTCATAAATCTTTGGGTAAGAATGTTTATTTCAAAATTGCAGCTTTCTCTAGCAACTACTGTAAGTTAAGTCAAATAGAATATCGAAACCTGAAACAGTAGGTGCAAAATGGGACCTTCACATCTTAAAATTTCTCTTTAAAGATAGCTTCATTTTCCTTTAAAATAATTAATTCCCAAACATATGATTGAGATCAGCCAGAAGAATTTCATGCAGCGTTGCTAAAGAAGAGACAAGCTGCAAAAGACTGTAAAACTGTACTGGGAATAGACTAACACACAGGGGGATGCATGCTTCTAAAATGAACCTAACAGGATTGTAATTACTTTTTCCTCACATTCTGGGAGATCTCCATGCAACTACTCTGGCTCTATTTAAATCTTTAGGCCACTTTCCTCATAGTGGTACAATGTTGTTGCATAACATACATTTCAAATACGTGTACGTTTATATGAGCAATTTAGTGTAAAGACCAAGAACACTTATTTTAGTTCTGAAGGTAAACTCTGAGCAAGTTTGGATGCTGCTTTTTCCAATTGCCGATACTGATTGTAAACTGTGCCCTGGAAGCCATTCTTCCCAATCAAACGGAGTGCTGCCATGCGTGTGACCCAACGTGGCAAGTGTCAGGGACCGGTGGTAATAAACTGTTGAACTGAACAAATACTTTTATATACTGGCAACAACAACAAAAAGTTATACTCCTCTTTGCCTTCTTGCACCCTACTGACATTCTGCTTGTGAAACAGCTACAGGATCAGACCAACCTCACTGAAGGTAGTCACAGCTCAGCTTTTATCTTGCATGGGAGAGGTTGACCTAAACCCGAGAAGACAGAACTATCACAAGGACCTCTAACAGGAGAGCGCTGGTGTAAAATAAATTACATTTTTAAACACCATCAAGGAAATGCAAATACACAACATTACTTTGCAGCACAGGGGTGTCCACTGAGAAAAAGATGCATGGGAAATGCAATAAAGCAGACATAAGAAATACCCTTAATTTGTGACTTAAGTAGAAAATATTAAAAATTTGTCTTACAGCTTTAACTTCTAAATCCTCCAAATAACTGTGTCACTGCACAACATCAAGAAATTAACAGCTGGCGTGTGACAGCTGTTAGTCAAAAGTACCATACAGGAGCATGAATCAAAAAAAGAAAAGCTCAGTTATCTTAAAATGATCTAGTATCTGTTTTTATAAGACAGTGTTAATCCAGCAATAGAAGGAATTAAAACTCCAGCAAATAAATAGGTTTGACTTGAAAAACAATAAGATCATACCACCATTAAGCTCTTCTTGTAATTCATGCCCACTGTAGAAGTTTCGTAAGGTAACAGAAATTGAGTAATGGTTAAAAAATGGTATGTAATTTGATGTATTTTATTTGACTAAATAACCAAACTTATGAGTACATAGTTATAGCTCAACAATACCATTAAGGACAAATGAGAACTAGGATCTGTGTTTCAGAGTTTTACCATTTATGCTCCTTCAATGCATATTCCCTATATTGGGTCTATCAAGAAAGCTTATGTTTCCCTTTTAATTGATAGTACTTTGCTTCTGGCTCAGTCACGTAGAGTGAGGTCTCTAACTTTTACTGAACTTTCAGAAGTGTTGTGTGTGTATGACATTTTGTTTGTCCTTATAAGTCTCTTGTTCATTCCAGTATGTCCACAGGCTTCCTGCTACATTTCTTATTTTGATTAGCTGCAAAAATAGGGGCCATATGCTCCTCCTCCCCCACTTTTTTTAAATAATCAGAGATAAGCACATGTTAAAAACTATAATTTAGTGTTATGAACTAAGAGGTGGAAAAAGCCTGAATAACTTATCAACTTGCTCTTGTTGCCAGTTTGAAAAAACATCACCATTGGAATTCCGAGTGCAAGTCTAGGTTCACCAGATCATCAACTGCAAAGAATATGGTATGGAATGCTTAGAAAAGTGGTGTTGAGCCAGCCATCAGCAATAAAAACAACATGGGTTCACAACAGGAAAAAATGTTTAACTAATTTTATATTTTTCCTTCTATGATAAGTCTTAGTGGGTAAAGTGAAGGCAGTGGATACAGTTTTTTGGATTTTAATAAGGCTTTTTGTCCCCCACAGCTTCCTTCTGGGCAAGTTGTCCAGCTGTGGGATGAGCTGTGGGATCACAGTGCATGGATGAAGAACTGGTTGAAGGGCAAGGCTGATAGAGTTGTAGTGGATGGGGCTGCATCTGTCTGTCACTTGGTCACCAGCAGTGTTCCTCTGGGTTCCACTCTCAGGCCAGTTCTGCCCAGTATGTTTATGAGCAATCTGGGTGCAGGGATTGAATACACCATTAGCAAGTTTGCTGATGAGACCAAACTGGGATGTGCCCTTGGCTGTCTTAAGGGACAAGATGCCTTGCAGAGGGATCTAGGTAGATTGAAACACTGGGCTATGATAAATGGGATGAAATCTAACAAGTCAAAATGCTGGATCCTGCAACTAGGACAGAGCAACACCAGACACAACTACAAATTGGGAGAGGAGAGGCTGAAGAGCAGCCCCGTAGGAAGGGAGATCTGAGGGTGCTGGTCAGCAGCAGCTCAGTGTGAGTCAGCAGTGTGTTCTGTGACAGCCCAGAGCCCAAACCCCATCCTGGGGAGATCACACACAGCATCACCAACTGGCCAAGAGAGGTGTTTTTCCTGCTGTATGCAGTGCTGGTGCAGCCTCAGCCCAAGTGCTGGATGCAGTGCTGGGCCCCACCATTTAACAACGCTGTAGAGGTCCTTGAATGCTCCCAGAGAAGGAGGATAAAGCTGGTGAGAGGGCTGGAAGCAATGTCCTGTGACGAGTGGCTGAGGACTTTGGGCTTGTGTAGTTTGGAGAAAAGGAGTCTGAGTGGTGATTTCATTGCTCTCTCCAGCTCCCTGCAGAGGGAAGGGGAGAGGGAGGTGCTGAGCTCTTCTGCCTGAGACTCAGTGATTCAGAGCTGCACAAGGAGAGGTTCAGATGGCATCAGGAAGCATTTTGCTGAGAGGGTGGTCAAACACTGGAACAGGCTTCCTGCTGAGGTGGTCAAGACCAAAAGCCTCTCAGTGTTTTAAGAGGCATTTGGACTGTGCCCTTAATAACCTGCTTTAAGACTTTGGTCAGCTCCAATGTGGTCAGACAGATGGACTGGATGATTGTTGTAGGTCCCTCCAACTGAAACAGCCTGTTCTATTCTATTTTAATCACACCATAATTTTAAGACATATCATTGCTGATGGTTTTAACTGCAGCTAGCTGCAGGTAGGGAACCACAAAGTTACCTTGATTAGGTGTTTCTACCAAGACCGTTTTTTAACCCAGAAAGATATTTAATGAGCTGCAGTATGACAGCAGAGCCATGTAATCTTGCTCCAGATTCATCCTTCCTCTTTTGATTGTCCATTCCTGCCCCATAGCCCTTGTACAAAACATAGAAGTCATATCAGAAAAATCTTAACTTATTAGGACAAAGCCATGTCATGGACAAGGAGGAACAACTAGTTTCATAAAGAGAGATTACGTCTGAATGCTATAGCAAAACTATAGGCTATAAAAAGCTAATATGGTTTTCCTTATTAGGGAGAATCTCTCCCTAGCACAACACAGGGCAGACTGAAAATCCCCGAGGTGTGAAATGTAGAAACCACAGAATGAGAAAATGTCACGTATATAATCTCACTTTAAGCATCTTCCTTTTCTTTTTGTCTCCCTTTACTTCAACAATAACATGAGATGTTTCCAGATACAATGTTTACTTTTATGGATGCAGAAATTAGAGCACTCTGGAGATCACAAATAACTTTTCTTTGTTTGTTTTACTGTAATTTGTCTGAAGAATAATTTTAGGTGTTTAATAGTGGAGTATTCCTCAGAGAATGGCCTAGTGATTATATAGATATGAACACTTCCAAGTCCTTCTTTCTGAAATTCAGCAAGCGTTTTCCAGCAGAAGCTGTGCTTGCCCAGTGGGGAGCTTGTGTCACAGATGTCCTTGAGGTAGAACACCCATCCTTGGGATCACCAAGATCTCCAACCCTGCTGAAAAAGCATAATTCCCAAAAGGCTGTTTGCATAACCCATACTTCAGTAAATTGAGTTTTAAGTTGAGCTGTGCCATATTGCTAGAAAAAAATATGGAAGTCATCAATGTTCAGTTAAAAAACACCATGGACATGAAACTTCAAAATTATGTTGGAAGAAAACATGAGTGAGATTGTCACATGTAAACTGAGCAGCACGTATTAGAAAAAAAATTAGTTTGCCTTTTAGAGTTTCCTCTAGTCTGTAGCCTTCTCCTTTTGTTTCAGATTTTGCTGACTGATACGTTTAGCTATAGAGTACTTTCTTTTTTATATTGTTTTTGAACATGTGCTCACTCCCAAACTAATTTTCAAATTCCATTGCAGACTCTTAGCAGCAAGTGTTGGTGAAACCATTTTTCTATATTCATTTTACTGATTTTTAGAGGAAAACTATATCTATACTGGTGGTATGAATGTTCATTAACTAGCTGGAATGAATTAAACTACTGTGAAAGACTGCTAAATTAAATGCATTCAAGTAAAAGGAAGCATTACTCACAGGCTCCAAGCATCTGCCTGAGATGAAATAGGCATCAAACACTGGAAGCAGCAGAGCATTCTTTCACTGCGAAAAGAAGTTATCTTAAGCCTTTACACTCAAGAAGTTAAATCAATGTACTGGACTGGCTACAGTTAAATAATTGACAGCCTATAGGACAAACAAATGAGATAATGCTGAACAAATAAGGACAGCCTAATAAATTACTGAAATGTATGCAGCAGTGTGAAGGGGTTATTTTCATGGATTTGGAAAGGGCAGATTTATTTAGGGCAGTGAATGACAAAGATCTATGAGAACTATGAAGCAACAATAAAATGTAGCACATACGTTTTCCTCATTTTTAGAAAAAATATTGCTTTATTCTGTTAGGAATAAATAAGAATTGGGAAAATACTCGCCTCTTCAAAAAATTTACTGAGTTGTAACATGCATATAAACAGAAATAAAGTAAAAATTGCAGAAATGCTACAAATATTAAATTCCAAAATACTACACAGAGAAATCCTACATCTTTTCTCAAATATTAAAAAAAAAGTGCATAAGGAAAACACAGAGAAAAATCTTTAATTAAGAGAATTTTTTACTGGCAAACTGAAGACCTGTTTTCTTTCTGGGCACAGACCTGTCACTGCAGTACGTTCTAGGGAGTGGTGTATCACAGACTCTTAATCAAAGATGCTCATTCTGCATCTAGATTTTTTCCAGTGTCCTAGCTTTATGAGACAACATCACTTTTTCACTTATTTCTCTTTAAATATTGTCTGAAAATACAAAAAAAATTACACAGACACCATCAGTTTTTGTTTCAGCCACCAATAAATTTCTGCATACTAATAAAGGGTTGGGTAGGTGTTCTGTATAAGTCTCAGTCCAAAATCAACTTTCTTTTCCCTTAAAACTTTCTAAAAGGACGTATTGTTTGCCACAGCTTCATCAGGTGTAGTTCCATATTTTCAGACATGATAAACCAAAATTGTTTGTAGAGTTGTATGCTTAAGCAGACAAAAAAAGATCAAAGATGGAAGATTTCAGAAGGGCTTGGAGGAGAGAGGAAAAACCCACAGTTTTGTCTTTTCCTCTTATTCTAGCCGAATTTTAAATTCAGACAAAAGAAGTTCTGTATTTTGGTCCCTTCCTCCCCTCCCATTTCTTTTCCTCTCTGCAACTCGCACATAAAAATTAAAGATGCTCATTATGCACTGCATTTGTCTATTTAATCTTTGAAGCGTGACGAGGTATGGGGAGGAAAGTAATATTTATCTTTCTCTATAAATTTCAGAAGTTTATTTCTTTGATTCATTGTCTATTACATAGAGGTTGGATGAACATGGGAATACTTTCAAAGAGAAAATAAGGACTTTTGCCAACTAATTGAGGGCAAAATAATGATTTTTATGTATAGTCTTTGAGTTTCATATCTCATAGGAGGGAGTGTTTTAAAGGAAGAGCACATATTTGTTTTCTGAAAAGATTAAGCATGTTCTCCTAAAACCTTTCAAAGACTACTAGGATGGCTGACAAATTTGGCTAATTTTTCTTTTTCTGTTTCCTCTTCTTGGGAGTGATGGGGGAAAACATTTTTCCTATGTCATATGCTAAAATAGCTGTCAAATTCACTACTTCTGGTAATTTACAGAATGCCATATAATATTTTGATCAGAATATTAAACCTTCCCAAAAGGTATTTTATATGTTTTCCTTTTCACTTGTAAATGAATGCATTTTGGTGAAAGGTCTTAATGCAAGTTAAGCATTCAGTCATATGTTAAAGCTGATAGTGCCTGCAGTCTGTAGACTGACTAAGAGTTCTGCTTTTGTTACTCAACATTTGGGGACGTAGATTTATGGCTGAGTTATCAAAGAATGTTCAAATATTTTTTTTTTTCAATTTCTGCTGTTTCTAGCTGAAAACATTTAGCATCATGTAAATCACAGTACAAAGACTTCTGTATATAGATAATATTGTCTGATTCTTAACAGACCTCGTTACGCAGTTAGCAAACAGTATGATGCAGTGGAGGAAATAACATGAAAAGTGCCATTTCTTCTTTCCCAAAGCTTCAGTTCTTGTATTTTTTCCTATCTCATCTAGAATCAATTTGTAATGAGCAGAACTCAAGTAACATAAGGAGCAGCAAACATGTTTCCTTTCCTACGACAACACTCTGGAAAGGAGAGGTGTTATAATTACTGGTGAATCAGAACAGCAAAATCACATTGTCTGCAAATCATGAGGAAGGAGATGCCTGGTTTGGGACTCCCTTGGGATTTCACTTCCATGGTTATTTTCATTCATTTCCTTCTGCTGTTTTGGCCAGAATCACACCCTTCCCTAAGCTTTCCACAGTTATATCTAAGGTGCATTCAAGACTAAGAAAGAATCAATAGTCACATGGGCTCAGATGTTCTCACACAATTGAATAACTCAGACTCCCTTTGTTTTCACAAAAAGCTCTGCAAACATATGCTGTGGATTTTCCAACTGTTACTAACATTTTGCAGAAAAATGGTAAAACCATGGGAAGCTCTCGTAGATGACACTGACTCCCCCAGACACAGTTTGTGTGCTGTATGGCCAGCGGCAAAAGCGATGAGTGTTTAAGCTGACTGCCTACCCCAAAGGGCAGTTGTGAAGTGAGGGTGAGTAGGAGTGGAAAGCAATGCAGGCTGATGAAAAGTGTGCAGCCTTCAGCTCTGAATAAACCCACCACACACCTGTAAGGCTCTACCAATGTGCAACTTGTGTGGGTTAGAAACTCCCAGCTGCTCGTTGCCTCTCTCCCAGCCCTGGCAGCTCTGGGATCCCTGGGAAGCAGACCAAGGCGCTCCCTGCTCTGGTCAGCCTCCAGCAGTCTCCTCAGCCAGGCGCCTCTTGTTAAAGATGCACAGATCAAGTGCCAGCAAATAAAATGATGCTGTAGTCATAACCTAAAATTTACATCTCCCATAGGAGATTAATTTTCTTTGTGAAATGTGAAACAGCAGCTGATAAAGTGTGTACAAGATAGTTACTGACTGCATTTTTCTTTTATATGTTTCAAATGTTCAAACAACTGCTCTGAGAGAAATATANTAACAACGCTGTAGAGGTCCTTGAATGCTCCCAGAGAAGGAGGATAAAGCTGGTGAGAGGGCTGGAAGCAATGTCCTGTGACGAGTGGCTGAGGACTTTGGGCTTGTGTAGTTTGGAGAAAAGGAGTCTGAGTGGTGATTTCATTGCTCTCTCCAGCTCCCTGCAGAGGGAAGGGGAGAGGGAGGTGCTGAGCTCTTCTGCCTGAGACTCAGTGATTCAGAGCTGCACAAGGAGAGGTTCAGATGGCATCAGGAAGCATTTTGCTGAGAGGGTGGTCAAACACTGGAACAGGCTTCCTGCTGAGGTGGTCAAGACCAAAAGCCTCTCAGTGTTTTAAGAGGCATTTGGACTGTGCCCTTAATAACCTGCTTTAAGACTTTGGTCAGCTCCAATGTGGTCAGACAGATGGACTGGATGATTGTTGTAGGTCCCTCCAACTGAAACAGCCTGTTCTATTCTATTTTAATCACACCATAATTTTAAGACATATCATTGCTGATGGTTTTAACTGCAGCTAGCTGCAGGTAGGGAACCACAAAGTTACCTTGATTAGGTGTTTCTACCAAGACCGTTTTTTAACCCAGAAAGATATTTAATGAGCTGCAGTATGACAGCAGAGCCATGTAATCTTGCTCCAGATTCATCCTTCCTCTTTTGATTGTCCATTCCTGCCCCATAGCCCTTGTACAAAACATAGAAGTCATATCAGAAAAATCTTAACTTATTAGGACAAAGCCATGTCATGGACAAGGAGGAACAACTAGTTTCATAAAGAGAGATTACGTCTGAATGCTATAGCAAAACTATAGGCTATAAAAAGCTAATATGGTTTTCCTTATTAGGGAGAATCTCTCCCTAGCACAACACAGGGCAGACTGAAAATCCCCGAGGTGTGAAATGTAGAAACCACAGAATGAGAAAATGTCACGTATATAATCTCACTTTAAGCATCTTCCTTTTCTTTTTGTCTCCCTTTACTTCAACAATAACATGAGATGTTTCCAGATACAATGTTTACTTTTATGGATGCAGAAATTAGAGCACTCTGGAGATCACAAATAACTTTTCTTTGTTTGTTTTACTGTAATTTGTCTGAAGAATAATTTTAGGTGTTTAATAGTGGAGTATTCCTCAGAGAATGGCCTAGTGATTATATAGATATGAACACTTCCAAGTCCTTCTTTCTGAAATTCAGCAAGCGTTTTCCAGCAGAAGCTGTGCTTGCCCAGTGGGGAGCTTGTGTCACAGATGTCCTTGAGGTAGAACACCCATCCTTGGGATCACCAAGATCTCCAACCCTGCTGAAAAAGCATAATTCCCAAAAGGCTGTTTGCATAACCCATACTTCAGTAAATTGAGTTTTAAGTTGAGCTGTGCCATATTGCTAGAAAAAAATATGGAAGTCATCAATGTTCAGTTAAAAAACACCATGGACATGAAACTTCAAAATTATGTTGGAAGAAAACATGAGTGAGATTGTCACATGTAAACTGAGCAGCACGTATTAGAAAAAAAATTAGTTTGCCTTTTAGAGTTTCCTCTAGTCTGTAGCCTTCTCCTTTTGTTTCAGATTTTGCTGACTGATACGTTTAGCTATAGAGTACTTTCTTTTTTATATTGTTTTTGAACATGTGCTCACTCCCAAACTAATTTTCAAATTCCATTGCAGACTCTTAGCAGCAAGTGTTGGTGAAACCATTTTTCTATATTCATTTTACTGATTTTTAGAGGAAAACTATATCTATACTGGTGGTATGAATGTTCATTAACTAGCTGGAATGAATTAAACTACTGTGAAAGACTGCTAAATTAAATGCATTCAAGTAAAAGGAAGCATTACTCACAGGCTCCAAGCATCTGCCTGAGATGAAATAGGCATCAAACACTGGAAGCAGCAGAGCATTCTTTCACTGCGAAAAGAAGTTATCTTAAGCCTTTACACTCAAGAAGTTAAATCAATGTACTGGACTGGCTACAGTTAAATAATTGACAGCCTATAGGACAAACAAATGAGATAATGCTGAACAAATAAGGACAGCCTAATAAATTACTGAAATGTATGCAGCAGTGTGAAGGGGTTATTTTCATGGATTTGGAAAGGGCAGATTTATTTAGGGCAGTGAATGACAAAGATCTATGAGAACTATGAAGCAACAATAAAATGTAGCACATACGTTTTCCTCATTTTTAGAAAAAATATTGCTTTATTCTGTTAGGAATAAATAAGAATTGGGAAAATACTTGCCTCTTCAAAAAATTTACTGAGTTGTAACATGCATATAAACAGAAATAAAGTAAAAATTGCAGAAATGCTACAAATATTAAATTCCAAAATACTACACAGAGAAATCCTACATCTTTTCTCAAATATTAAAAAAAAAGTGCATAAGGAAAACACAGAGAAAAATCTTTAATTAAGAGAATTTTTTACTGGCAAACTGAAGACCTGTTTTCTTTCTGGGCACAGACCTGTCACTGCAGTACGTTCTAGGGAGTGGTGTATCACAGACTCTTAATCAAAGATGCTCATTCTGCATCTAGATTTTTTCCAGTGTCCTAGCTTTATGAGACAACATCACTTTTTCACTTATTTCTCTTTAAATATTGTCTTAAAATACAAAAAAAATTACACAGACACCATCAGTTTTTGTTTCAGCCACCAATAAATTTCTGCATACTAATAAAGGGTTGGGTAGGTGTTCTGTATAAGTCTCAGTCCAAAATCAACTTTCTTTTCCCTTAAAACTTTCTAAAAGGACGTATTGTTTGCCACAGCTTCATCAGGTGTAGTTCCATATTTTCAGACATGATAAACCAAAATTGTTTGTAGAGTTGTATGCTTAAGCAGACAAAAAAAGATCAAAGATGGAAGATTTCAGAAGGGCTTGGAGGAGAGAGGAAAAACCCACAGTTTTGTCTTTTCCTCTTATTCTAGCCGAATTTTAAATTCAGACAAAAGAAGTTCTGTATTTTGGTCCCTTCCTCCCCTCCCATTTCTTTTCCTCTCTGCAACTCGCACATAAAAATTAAAGATGCTCATTATGCACTGCATTTGTCTATTTAATCTTTGAAGCGTGACGAGGTATGGGGAGGAAAGTAATATTTATCTTTCTCTATAAATTTCAGAAGTTTATTTCTTTGATTCATTGTCTATTACATAGAGGTTGGATGAACATGGGAATACTTTCAAAGAGAAAATAAGGACTTTTGCCAACTAATTGAGGGCAAAATAATGATTTTTATGTATAGTCTTTGAGTTTCATATCTCATAGGAGGGAGTGTTTTAAAGGAAGAGCACATATTTGTTTTCTGAAAAGATTAAGCATGTTCTCCTAAAACCTTTCAAAGACTACTAGGATGGCTGACAAATTTGGCTAATTTTTCTTTTTCTGTTTCCTCTTCTTGGGAGTGATGGGGGAAAACATTTTTCCTATGTCATATGCTAAAATAGCTGTCAAATTCACTACTTCTGGTAATTTACAGAATGCCATATAATATTTTGATCAGAATATTAAACCTTCCCAAAAGGTATTTTATATGTTTTCCTTTTCACTTGTAAATGAATGCATTTTGGTGAAAGGTCTTAATGCAAGTTAAGCATTCAGTCATATGTTAAAGCTGATAGTGCCTGCAGTCTGTAGACTGACTAAGAGTTCTGCTTTTGTTACTCAACATTTGGGGACGTAGATTTATGGCTGAGTTATCAAAGAATGTTCAAATATTTTTTTTTTTCAATTTCTGCTGTTTCTAGCTGAAAACATTTAGCATCATGTAAATCACAGTACAAAGACTTCTGTATATAGATAATATTGTCTGATTCTTAACAGACCTCGTTACGCAGTTAGCAAACAGTATGATGCAGTGGAGGAAATAACATGAAAAGTGCCATTTCTTCTTTCCCAAAGCTTCAGTTCTTGTATTTTTTCCTATCTCATCTAGAATCAATTTGTAATGAGCAGAACTCAAGTAACATAAGGAGCAGCAAACATGTTTCCTTTCCTACGACAACACTCTGGAAAGGAGAGGTGTTATAATTACTGGTGAATCAGAACAGCAAAATCACATTGTCTGCAAATCATGAGGAAGGAGATGCCTGGTTTGGGACTCCCTTGGGATTTCACTTCCATGGTTATTTTCATTCATTTCCTTCTGCTGTTTTGGCCAGAATCACACCCTTCCCTAAGCTTTCCACAGTTATATCTAAGGTGCATTCAAGACTAAGAAAGAATCAATAGTCACATGGGCTCAGATGTTCTCACACAATTGAATAACTCAGACTCCCTTTGTTTTCACAAAAAGCTCTGCAAACATATGCTGTGGATTTTCCAACTGTTACTAACATTTTGCAGAAAAATGGTAAAACCATGGGAAGCTCTCGTAGATGACACTGACTCCCCCAGACACAGTTTGTGTGCTGTATGGCCAGCGGCAAAAGCGATGAGTGTTTAAGCTGACTGCCTACCCCAAAGGGCAGTTGTGAAGTGAGGGTGAGTAGGAGTGGAAAGCAATGCAGGCTGATGAAAAGTGTGCAGCCTTCAGCTCTGAATAAACCCACCACACACCTGTAAGGCTCTACCAATGTGCAACTTGTGTGGGTTAGAAACTCCCAGCTGCTCGTTGCCTCTCTCCCAGCCCTGGCAGCTCTGGGATCCCTGGGAAGCAGACCAAGGCGCTCCCTGCTCTGGTCAGCCTCCAGCAGTCTCCTCAGCCAGGCGCCTCTTGTTAAAGATGCACAGATCAAGTGCCAGCAAATAAAATGATGCTGTAGTCATAACCTAAAATTTACATCTCCCATAGGAGATTAATTTTCTTTGTGAAATGTGAAACAGCAGCTGATAAAGTGTGTACAAGATAGTTACTGACTGCATTTTTCTTTTATATGTTTCAAATGTTCAAACAACTGCTCTGAGAGAAATATATCTTGCTTTTGTTCCTCTTATTCTGAGACATAGTAAAATATTTCCATATTTTCAACTGCCTTTTCTTATGTTTTGCTGTCTTTCCAATGCTGGTGTCCCTTCATTCATACAAAAGCAGCCTGCATTTCAAATTAATCTTTTCATAGTCTGGCTTTCACTCTGAAATGTTCAGGTCTCTGTGGAAAATGTACAAAAAAAGTTTGCAGTAAGTTGTCAATGTCTCCCTCGAACTTTTATTTTTCCAGAGGACTTCCTAACCGCTTTGCTATCTAATCCTTCACTAATTTTGCCTCAGTGGCCATTTGCTGGGACTGTTTAGAATAACTATAGGCAGATAAATGTTATACCTTATAATATGACTCTGGATCCTTTTAAAAATGCTCTGAATGTTTATCATGCCACTGTGGCTTAGACTACTTTTGAGTCATGTTCTGCCAGTGGTGGTTCAGCCTTCATCCTAGCCATCTCTGTCTCCCAGTCTGGCATTTCAGACCATTAATAAAAACATTTGAAAGCATACCTATGTATGAAATATTACTGGCATGGATACAAATAAACCAGAGCTAGTAATATTATCACTTTTAAATATCAGAACGTTGGAGCTGCAACATATCAATGATAAAAGTCAGAGTAATTATATTACAGTTAAAAAAAATAATACAGATCACATTAATTTACTATGCAAGCAATTAAACCATGATGTATGAACTAATGCTTATGACAACAGTATTGCTTATAATATTTCCTGGGTTTTCTGCAACAAAAGGCCAATATTGCTTATTGTTTGATTCCAAGTTTTGTATCAGACTGTTAACTGACGCAAGCATGAAGCATATGTATTTTGACTCCTCCCTTCTGTGTATTTTGAAATGTTCCACTCAGTGTCACAGCAATATTTTTGTCCAAGGCTATGGCAGATGGTAATTGCCTATAACCTGTGAAACAGGTTTATACAAATCATCTTTTCCACCCGAGGTGGTGTGATGTGTAATTCCAGAACATTCAGAATGCCAAGCATTGTATCCTTGATTTTTTTGTACTT
Source organism: Aleadryas rufinucha (assembly GCA_013397815.1). Lineage (NCBI taxonomy): Eukaryota > Metazoa > Chordata > Aves > Passeriformes > Aleadryas > Aleadryas rufinucha. Next base: position 409,529 of record VZTH01004487.1, read on the forward strand.
TCTTCCTGTGAATTAACAAGTTTTGTCTTTCTCCAGAAAAATGTACAGCTCCAGGTTACTCCTATGTAATTATTACTGTATTTAAACATCGCGGTGAACTAATCTGGATTTGTGTGATCCCCTCAGCAGCCTATCTCAATGTTTTAAATACAGGTTGCCCATACAATAGTGTACTCAAAGACCTCATTTTGGTGTTTGTTTTTTTTTTGTGGTTTTGGGTTTTTTTTCGTTTACCTCTATCTCCACATACTTAAAGGCACAGAAGTTCTGGGTTCTAGATGTTTTCATGAGCAGGTCTTATTCAAAACCTGTCACAGAAACACAGAATCACAAAATGGGTAAGATTGAAAGGGAACACCAGTGGACTCATCTGGTCCAACCTCCCTGCTCAGGCAGGGTCATCCTACAGCATATGGCACAGGATTGCATCCAGACAGTTGTGAAATACCTCCACAGCCAAGTTTGTTTAAAAACTGAGCTTATACTGATATTTGAGATATTTGAGGGAAATAACAGTGAAAACTCCAGAATTTGGATAAACGTTCTTAGGTGCCATAAAACAAAGCTGTTCTTACCAAGCTAAAGATGGAAGGATCTCCTTTGAAAATTCTGCTTCCCATCACGGGCTGTTATTTTGATTTTAATACAGTACCCTGCCCACTTCATTACCCTAAATTGCTGCATTGTTTCTCCTCATACACCATGTGCTGCAGTCCTCTGAGTTTCCTGATAACCCTCCACTGGACTTGCACCAGGACAGAGGTGTATTCCTTAAACTGGGAAGCCCGCAGGCAGGCACGCCAGCCCAGCTGTGAGCGCTCTAGTGCTAAACAGAGGGGAGTTCTAAACCTCCTTTGACTTTCTGGCTACGCCCTTGCTACCACAGCTGTTGGCCATTCCCTGCAGAGGCAGACAGCTTGCCCATGTTTACTTAAAGTCTTTGTTGTACACCAGGATTCCCCACCCCCTTTCTGCAAACATTCTTTCCACCCAGCTGGTGTCCAGCCTGTGTTGCTGTAGAGTGATTCCATCCCGTGTGTGAGATTTCTGGAACAGCACATTGCTGTACAAAAATCCCAGGAAAACAGTCAGAAGGTTTTGCCATTTGTTTCATCAAACATTACAAGGGACAAGCAGCTGACAGATACTCATCACAGAAGAGAACAGAAGCAGCCCAATACCTTTAAAGATGGTTGTTGGGTAGGTGAATCAGCAAGGAGCAAGATGTCAGTTTTCTGAAGCCTAACGTATCTGTTCTGAACTGAAAACAAATTCTGAAGCCATTTGTAGTGCTAACTTATGTTCCTTGTTGTGCTCTGTTTAATTTTTAATTGTTGAAATGGCTGACTAATTTACATGGAAAAGGACTCCACACAACAATACCAGTTGTTTTGCCATTTGTCGGTGAGACAACTCCAGAAACTTTTTAATTGTTGTTGATAGTGGACTAGCATGAAGCTTTATGTTGAGTTAGAGATTTGTTTACTATAATGGAACAGATGAGAAAGAAATGTTACCAGCATAAGGGTTCTCCATCTTCCAAATCAATCCCTTTCTTATTCCACTGTTTTAAAGGAACTTGTGCTGAATTATTAATTTCATCAAGAAAACTTTGATAGCATAATCAAGTATACAGGGATATAACTCCAGCTATGGCCACTCCAACAGACTTATAACACACAGTTATAGATTAATTGGATTCAAAACATATGGGCTGGGATCTACAAGAGATGAATGGCTTAAGCACAAAACATTACAAAATGTAAATTAAATTTCCATAGAAAAAGCCAAACTACAATTACCACAAGAGTCAGTACAAACACAACAAAAGACCATGGAGTAGAGTTCTAATTAATAGGAGAAAAAACAGTATCATCGCAAAGATCTGCCTGTCTCTGTTTCAGGCTCTGGTTTCCACTGGAGTTTTATTGATTAAATATTCATAATCTACCCTTTTTGCCAATTAAATAATAATCATGTCAGTCATAAGTTGAAAGGTCATTTATCTAAAGAACCTCACTCCTGATTCACTTCTTTCATGTCATGTCTTTTATTTGAAACAGCCCTTCTTTCCCTGACAGCAAGTATTGAAAGTCAAAATTGACTGAAATGTCAACCTTTCAAGCTATTCAAGAAAATACAGAAAATATATTATAAAATGGAGGGTGTTTTATGACTTAAAGAAGCTTGAGGAAATGTGTTTCCACATCTGACATGCATTTAAACTTTACAATAAACTAATCCTGGTTCCTAAAGGAAACGAAATTATGTCTTTTTCTATTATTTGTAGATATTTTCTACAATTTTTACAATTTTAGTGTATTTGATGGCAAAATCCTGAAGTATTACCTTGTAGAAATCTAATTTCCCTTTCCCTTTCCCTTTCCCTTTCCCTTTCCCTTTCCCTTTCCCTTTCCCTTTCCCTTTCTTTTTTTTTCCCTCTGAATTTCAAAAGAGGTGCATTTTTCCAAGTCCCTCAGACAGATACTCGAGGACAGTCTTTACGAGCAGGCCATAAAACACTTACATCTCCTCTTGCAGCAGTTCAGGTGTGGAGCAGCCCATGTCTGGATGATATACAGTCCTGCACAGGATTGCTTGTGCCTGGTTTAGTACCCCAGCCCAGAGCTACACCAAAACAGGGCTCTTTTTAATAGCCCACAGGGCAAGCTCAGGACTGCTTGCAGTGATTCTTGCAAAGACACTTCCTAGCTTGACAGTGGAACCTCAGCGGGATGCTGCTGATGCTTTTGCAGGGAAGACGTGGGTTCTTGGTCAGGAGCAGGAATCAGTGCTGGAAACAGAACTTGATGCCCATAGAAGTTCTGGTTCTTTATTAATTATTTAAAACTGCCTTAAAAATAAAATAAACCACCTCCAGACTCAGAGATGTTCCTCTGAAAAGGAAGTAAATGGCATTCCTGCAAGAGGTAATTTGCCAGAAATTTACCATTGCTATCAATACCATTGAGGGAAGTAGAGGTGCTGTGTTTAAAAGCCTCAGGCCTTTCCTCATTACCTGATTGTTTCCTGAGCAGAAATAATTTCTCTGTCATCTCTGACAAATTAGACTTAAAAAAAAAATCCAAGTAAGCTACTCCTTAAGATTTATTTCCTCTGTATCAGCCATCAGCCTGTTCTCTTGCATGTCAGACCCATGCCAATGAGCAATCTGATCTCATACAGTATAGTTAAGACAGATTTTGAAGTAACTTGAGAAAAAGAGACGGGCAATATATCATTTCCTTTGCAAATGTATGAGATGTGGAAGTGGAAATGCCAAAGCATTTTGACATTAACTCTTGATTCTAACTGGCTTTCATGACTCATTCAGTCAGTGAGTGAGCAACGAGATTGCAACAGAAAAGGAAACTATGAGCAGCTTATTTAAATTAACATATGTTTACTCAGGAAACTGTTTCCTGTTCTGATTGCAGGTAGGGATGCACTAACTTTGCCTTGCTGTGAATAAGCTTAGAAGCGAAGACAGCGAAAAGGTGGCTGAAGCATTATGAGTATCACAACACTTCTGCCTGGCAATCCACATGTAGAGTTCTGCCAGGGAGTGCCACATTTGTGTGCTGTGTGACACTAAGTTATGCACCCTACCAAGGTTAAACTCCATCTTCTGCGAGCAAAGCAGCTTTCACTACCTCAGTGAAACTCTTGGCAAACAGTCTTCTAAACATTGTTCTACTACCTCTTAGGTGACAGAGCAACAATGAGAGAGAGTCTGATGAAAAATGGGCTTTCTTGTGCTTCCCTTCAACAGACTCTGAGTTATGCTCAGAATCTGAGACACATGTGATAAACCCAGACATGCTAAACATAGGTTTAATTTATTATTACTGAGGTGGGTTGACGTTGGCTGGCTGCCAGACCCCACCCAGTCATTCTCTCATTCCACCACTTGAACAGCACACAGGAGAAAATAAGATGGAAAAGCTCATGGGTTGAGAAAAAGACCAATTGCTGTCACTGACAAAACTGACTAGACTTGGGACAAAATTAAATGTACTTTATTAGCAATTAAAATAGAGCAGGATGGTGAGAAGCAAAGACAAAAATACCTCCCCCCTACCCTTTGCCTTCTTCCCAGGGTCAGCTTCAGCCCTTCACTCACAACTCCTCTACTTTCTCCTCTCCAAGTGGTGCAGGAGATGAGGAATGGGGGACTGTGGTCTGCCCATAACAACTCCTCTCTGCTGCTCCTTTCTCCTCACATATAGCCATGCTCCAGCATGAACTCTCCACTGGGTGCAGGGAAACCCACAGCCTTTCACAGTACTTCCTTCTACATTCAAATTTGAACTTGAAATAGTGTATCAGCTGACACTTGACCTCAAGGCAAACACTTGATAACCTGAGCAATGCAGTTAGGAGGTGAAGCAACCAAGGATGCCCAAGGAGGCTCAGTTCCTTAGAGAAGGTGGTTCCCTGTCCCGGCACGTTGGCAGTGTGGCTGCCGGCAGCCGCACGCGCCGCAGTGCCACTGACGCACATCGCCTGGCCTGGAGCTGGGCACGCTGCTCCCACACCGTGACTCAGGGTCTGAACCAGCAAATAAGCCTGGGCTTTCTGAAACCTGCTTTCCTCCCCACGTCTCTGTTGAGAGGCTTCTAAAATGAACAATTTCCTGCCTGGTCTTTCTCTGAGGTCTAGGATGCAGCATTTGGATGAGGCAGCTGTACTGAACTGACTCATGCTCAGTTTATACTTAATTTCCAGGTATTAAGCTGACGCTCTCAAACATGGTAGAATTGCTAAGCTGTGCCTCACTGGGTTTCAGGATTGATGCTTTCACATATGTTTTCTCAGCATTTGGCTGTTTAAGGCTTCTTTTCTCTCTTCCCTATGTTTTTCATCATCACAAGCTCTTTTACTTTCATCTTTTCCTTATTTAGAGTTTTTCCTACTGTTGTTTACAAAATGGAGATTCATGCAGCTCTTTTAAAAACGTCTCGTTGCCACAGCGTCTAGTAAGGTTTTTTATACTTCTCTGCTTGTAAGGTGCTTTTATTGTTCCTTTCTTTTTAACCAGAATGACTAACGTGACATCACTACATAGCATGGAGATAGATAGCAGACACTCTGGCTGATGAAATTTCCAGCTGCAAACATACCCAATGGAATTGGACTAGAGAATTTATATCAGGTTGAGGTTTTTAATTAAACAGCGTGTGGGGTGTGTGGGTACTACCTAAGGATAGCTGTAATCTTTCTTTTTGTCTTTGTAGAAAGGAGTACAAGTCTCTGAGCTGTAACACCAAGTTCAGGTTACCTGTTGCTTACATGTTCAGGTAGGCAATCTCCACTTGTGAATGGGAAGTACAACTAATCAAGGTCTTATGCTTTGAATACACACAAACCACTGTATTTAAACCATTCTGAGCTGGACACTCTGCTAGTGTAAAGCAGCAGAGCTGGTTTTTTATCAATAATCATCTCCTAAGCATGTCCTAACATCACAATAAGGACCATTCTTTTGGGTTCTCCTCAGTTTTCTGGAGGGCTAAGTGATGTATTTTCATATAACTTGTCACTGCAACTTAAAATTCTCCTTTTAGAGACAGTTTGTTCTCTTTATCAGCAATGGTGTAAATGCAAAGGGCAGAATATAGAAGTCCTATTATAATCATATAGGTGGTTATAAAACATTGAAATGAGAAAACCTGACCTCGTAAGGCTAGAGAGTGCAAATAGAGAAAATTTACAGTAAAGTTGTATGTTAAATATGGAAATGTTGTTCTGGATTCGAGTGCCATTGTAGGTACCATCTTCTTGATGTCATGTTGCAAGAACCGATTCAAACATTCTAAAAAGCTCATTCAAATTAACCAAACTGCCCTTTTACTTTCTTCCTCTTCTCTGCCTCTTTCCATACATTATATTTTCCACAGTGGCCTGGATAACTCTATTTTTATAACTCCCCTCCCGAAATACTTTTCTGGCATCTGGTCTCTAATAATCTCTTCAAATGAGCTTCCCTCAGCCTTATAAATGCTCGTGTCATCTCTCACAGGGATGGATGGCTCAGTTGAAAAAGAAGGAAGCTGGGAATTTGCATTCCACTCCACTCAAAGAACAGATAATGGAGTGGTGATGACACAGCTGGTGGTTCTCATTCTCACCTCTCTACAGGCACTCTCTCTTCTGTTTCCTGTGTGGGCAGGGACAGTTGAAAGAATCAAGTGACAAATATGCTGGACCAGCTCAGCCTTCATTCTGTGTCCAGTCTGCCCAGTGAAGTACTGGAACTCCAGGGAAAGGGCCAAGAGCAAGTGCTACCTCTCAGCAGAAAATCTATGCTGATATCCTTTTCCAGACCTCAGGTCCTCCGAATAGCATGCACCCTGGATAGATCTGAGGTCACTGATGGGAAACTTTGTAAATGTCTTCAGATATATATAATTGACTCTAAAATATGAATCATTTTCCAAAACTGAAGTGTTGAACATATCCTTCTTAAAACTTCTATTAACCCCCCAAGTTGGTAGGTAAGAGTTTAGAAAAGAACCCTCTGCATTCATCTTCCAGGTACTGCAGAACTGAAAGAAGCTGGACAGAATTCTTTATGGGAAATGGCGCTTCCTATTTTCCCCCTAGAGATTCAAAACAGTAAGTCCTTGTTTCACAGGCAAATCCTGACAGCACAGATGACTCCTTAGTGTCAACCGGGGGTGCTAAGAACATTAGAACAATTGTATCGGGTCAGAGCAGACATCCGTCTAGCCCAGCATCCTGTCTGGCGGTGCCTCAGCGGATGCCTAGGAAAGTGTATGAGAACAGAAGCTTATAATGATGCTTCAAACATCTGGTGATTTGTAGCTTAGAGATTTTTATCATTGAAAAAAGTGTCTTGGAAGTGAGTAAGTAAGTGTTGGCAGAGTTTTTTCCAGCTCTTTTTTTCATACTTTGTTTTCTTTTGAACAAGATTGCAGACTCCACAGCCTATTGTCAAGTATTTCCACAACCTGGTGACACGATGTGTCATGAACCATGTCCTTCTATGTCTTTTAAACCCATCAGCACTACATTTATTTGAAGGTCTCTAGGTCATTCACTACTTGAAGTCTTGTTTCATATCAGTCATTTACTTTCCAGGATTTTCAGTTGTTTCTTGTACAGAAACTACTCCACACCCTTCATCACCTGTATAACTTTACTGTTTCTACTTTATTATTTTGAGATGAGGAGCAGAATTGATCTCACAGAATCACAGAATAAGCTGAGTTGGAAGAGATCCACAAGGATCATCAAGTCTAACTCCCAGCCCCGCACAGCACCATCCCCAGGAGTCACACCATGTGCCCAAGAATATTTTCCAAACAATTCTTGAACTCTGTCAGGCTGGTGCTGTGACCACTCCCCTGGGGAGCCTGTTCCAGTGCCCAACCACCTCTGGGTGAAGAGCCTTTCTTTAATGTCCAACCCAAACCTTCCCTGACACAAATTCAGGCCATTTCCTCAGGTCCTGTCACTGGTCACCACAGAGAAGAGATCAGTGCCTGCGCCTCCTCTTCCCCTCATGAGGAAGTTGTAGACTGCATTTCACTGACTTTCATCTTCCAACACCAAGAAATGTAGACTAATTCACAAATGTATTAATCCCAAAGTAAACAGACAAACCTCATTTTGAGGAGCAGCAAGAGTGGGCCTGTTCCACGAGGGAAGGCAAGCTGCAATCTGAGGGTGACAGGCAGCAAGGCAGACAGATGTAGTCCACGCACTTGCAGGAGTGTGTCCCACACCAACCAAGACTGAAAAGCATGTGCACAAGCAGTGACAAGGTTCAGCTGACAGACCTGTGACTGCAACACAAGGCTGTATGTGGTAGGTTGAGCCTGAGCTGATGGACAGCTCATTTGACCAGTGGCGCTTTTTGAAATTTCCATATTTGAAGGCTGGAGAGGACGAGAAGTCTCTCTCTTCATGGGAGTTTGGGTGTTCCCGCGGGGGAAGCAGGGGGAAATGGCTGCTGAGGTTTTCGCTCTTCGGAGCAGCCTCGAGCCCCGCTCCCCCTTCCTCGGGGCCAGGGCAAGACCCCAGCGTGCAGGCGGAAAAATCTCCTCAGAGCTCGGCAGCTGAGAAACAACTGTGTTCGCTGCCAGTAGCTGCAACATCTGGCCAGGGCTTCTGAGGACTGTCCCCCCGCCCCCCCACGTGGCTGCGGAGACCCTAGCAGAGACTGATGGGGCTAAGNTAGCAATCAGGCAGAGAGGGCCAAGTCAAGCCAGGAAGTCATGCCACCAAGGCAGGGATATCAAGGTACATAGGTGCAGCTGTGACGTAGCTTGGGGCCTGAGCTTAACTGCAGCTCCCAAACTAATGGATGGAGACCCCAGAAAACCTTCTTACAGCTCCTTCTCATGTGCCCCTTGCACAGCACTGGGATCTGGGGTGCCACAGTAGCACTTTGCCAGAACCAGTCAGCAGCTCCTGCAGCTGAAACCCAACCAGGGCAGAAGAGGTGGCAGAATTTCTGTGTCTGGTGCAGGACATGGACAGTCACTACATGGAAATGATAAGCTGGAAGTGAAAAATAACTTGTTTCAGGTGGAGAAGTGGAGAAAACCTCATGTTGCTATTGTCAGCATGTTACACTTCTTTTAAATGCCAGATGCAGTTTTTTCATTTTATCTCAACAAATGTAGTATTTGTTGTTTGTCAGTTTTGTTTTCTTTTTTAAAATGTTTGAAATGTTTTTTATGTTCTCCGAATGAAGTGAAAAAATTTGACTACATTTATTTCATAGCTTTCCTTTTTGATCTGTTTTTAATTTTCTTTCTTCTGTGTTGCTTCCCAAATCAAAATATACATCCACTCCAGGCTATGATTCATACTACTCTGGTTTAAACATATACAGGAAAACATAATATAATATCTGGAGCAGCAGCATGACCACTAATAGCTTCATAATAATAACTGACCTTCTAATAGCTTCAAAACTGGTTAAACCTGTTAGAATTAGATCATGGGGAAAGCACGTAAGATTTCTTAAAAACAAACCAGTGAAACAATGTGAATAATCTTTTCAGATATCTAGATCATTATTAGCTTCATTAAGAGTTAGAATTTAACCCAGAAAAATCCCACAGTTAGACAAGTCAAGCACAACAGCAGTTCTGAAGCCCCTTGTTAGCTTCTGTGTGTTTGAGGTGACCAAGACATTGGATGTCTCTGCTTCTGTGTGGATATTTAAATAGTCACAGACTTCATGAACTCAGTTTAGATCTTTTACTTTGATCTATCAGATCATCTTAAAAAGGAAACTAGGCTTGCCTCCAAGTCATATATTACAAAATAGTGCTGCTGCAGGTCAGATCCCACAATTACCTGTACTGCTTTGTGGCTCTTCGGCTGAGCCTGTGAGTCACAGCTAATGTCACTTAGCACATTAGTTGCCAAAATGAGAACTGTTTGAAAAGTTATCCTCAGGTCATGAAAGAGGCTTTGTCATAGAAAAAGCTACAGAGAGCAATTTTTCCATTTCCAACACTTGTGAGGTAACAGTAGCTGGAATAAATGAAAAAGGGTGCCAAACGATCCTGGACGGCAGGAATGTACAACAGTGTGGCTTACCAGCCACACATAGGTCTTCAGGAAATGACTCACCACTGGGAGCAACAAAAATTCCAAGGAATGGCTAGGGTCAGGGTGCACAGCTACATATGTATTGTTCTCTTTATATAACTTCTTCCTTCATAAGAGTTGAATGTATCAAAAATAAAATCAGCTGAAAGATTGTGCCGTCCCTGTGGTACACAAATAAACCTTTAAGTTGATTGAATGTGACTGTTACTATCAATTTTCATGGAACATCTTTCACAGAATGACAAATCTAAATGTTTCTTAGCTGGTGTTGCAAAGTCACTACTTCTATTTATACTACAGATAGAAGATAAAAAATTTCAACAGTCAAGTTTTCCATTTTCTCTTAGTCATCTTTGAACAAATCCTGCTGTGGGAGTGACCTGGAGAAAGCTTGGCTTAAAAATAATGTTTAGTTTGTTCTTTTCTCTCAGTTCGGAGCACCCATGTCCACAGTATTTCCAGAAATATAAGAATTTGAATTATTTTTTTTTTTCTAAAATACACTTGAAACTATATCTTTGTAACAACGACAATAAGATCTTTTGTGTTTACTTGATAATATTTTTTTTCTAAGATTTTATAGATGGGCTCATCCTCCAAAATCTGTGGAATTCCAATTTAAAGATTCACCTCCATCATCAAAAGCTGATATTCTCAGGCAATCATATAACCCAGGCATTAAGACAAATACCAGATGTTATAAAGTTGGCAATTAACACATGAAAACATTTAAAATCCTTCATCTCACTGATGAAGCAAGGAAGTGTCAATACACAAATTTGTATGAAAAATTAATTATAATATTTGCATTTTTCAAGGTAACACCACATGGAGCAGAATACCCAAGGGCCAACAATCCTTGTGTATTATTTTCTTTGAAATGTCTCTTTTTTTCCAGAAAGAGGAAAACTCTGTCTGAAAACTACCTTGGCTGTTCTGATTATAAGGCGTGATTTTTCATATGTCAGTAAATCTCCATCTGAAGTGTAAACCAATATTTAGAGACCAGGTGTTACCTGGACATTAATCTAAATGAAATTTGCATTTTATTGTGAAATACACATTGTTGACAGGGAAAAAAAAAAAAAANAAACCATTTTTTGGAAGGGAAAAAAAAAAAAAAAAAGAAACCCACAACAAAATGAAATATTAATATATATTTGTTTTGGAGGCATAAATATATGTATGCTGTAATGAAGAAGCCTATGACTGCCAGCGTGTTTACCACTCTCACTAGTTCATGATGCATTCACTGTGTCAACAGCATGTATTTGCTCAGGAAACATTAGTTCCTGTCAGCATCTGAGTATTTTACTGGCAGCGCAAGTGATGTAGTAAACAGACATGTCTTGGAGAGCTCTGGTCTGCTGAAATGCCAGTGCCTCCTCTTTCCTAGCCAGTATTCTAACATTCAAACCAGCTGCAACTGAAGCCCTCATTCCTGCTCAGTAAGAGCTCAGCTTATTCTCTCTTCTGCTTTTTATTTCTATTTCTGTCATTGCAAGGCCCTGTTTTAGAAGCTAATGCACTGTGATTTTCACAGTGCAGGAGACGAGAGGTGCTTCTGCACAGCTCTCCCTCCCTCTCTCCCATCATATCCCTCCCAGATCGCTGCTCCTTTGGCTTGAGAAGAACTGCATACTACTTTTGCTAAATTAAACTCTCTATAGCCGTTAATTAAACTTTCAGCGCTTTTGTTAATAGCTGTTCCTATTTGGGTGTAACTTAATGATAATAGCTACCCTGTAAAAATATGCTTCTTTCAAGGATGAAATGTCACCATCTAATCTTTTCTCTTTCATTTATTTTTGTCTTTCCTTTACTGGAATGTTTCTTATCAGCTTGCCTTGTCAGAAGAAACAAACTCTTTCTAAAGACTAATTCTCTTCTTGTGAGTATTAATGACCTGGCCCTGGAGAGAGGCTCTGCACAGAACCACATCTGTGCTTTGCTTCCCTTAGAACTGAATGAGAAAAAATACTGTTCAAATCTGATGCATTTTTTACTTGAAAAAGAGCAGACATGATAAATATAGGCTCAGTTAGACATGAAAGAAGGCCTGTGAGAGTCTTAAATTCTACATCTGATACATTTAGTTATTATTTCTGAAGCTGTTTTATCTCAGTTCACTTAAATTGAAGTAAATTGGATACAATTTCTTTTTGCTATATTGAGACGCCTTCTCTTAAAAAACCCCTATAAAATGTGACAAATTTACAAACTCTTTCTTTCTCTCTAGTTTTCATACAAATAGCTGTGGTTGTGCTAGCTGTGAATCCAGTCTACCATGACACTTGAACTTCTAGACAATACAAATATTTGTTCTTCTGAAATTATGGTAATTCTACTGTCTACTCTTGGTAACATACAGGTAATTCTCAAGCAGCTGTTTGAACACCAAGGCTATCAAATGTTAACTGTACTAAAAAAAATCTATTTTCTTCATTAAAATAAGAAGATACAGATTTTTAAAGCCAGCAATTTAGTAAAAATACATCTTATTTCTATTCCATTTCTAGGAAGAGTAGTGACAATGAAGCAAGTAGCACTTATATTGTGTTTAAAAAATTTTATATTGTGTTATGACTAATTATTTTATCAATTATGGAAATGTAATTTCATCTGGAATGGATTGTAGTAAACAATTGCTCCCAGTGATGAGAAACAAAAAGTGTTTTTTAAGTGGGGACTCTTTCTAACCTACTGAAAAGAAAAAATTTATAAACAGCATTTTAATGAAACCCATGCCTGGGGCCTTAGTAAAAGCAACTTAATGTTCATCCAGCATACACAGAAAATTGGATTCTGCACTAATGTGCCTAAATACAGACTATAACAAAAACCTAAACATAGACTAAAGGGCTGAATGCTTAATCACCTTTTTTTGAACAATTTTAGCCATTACTAATGCACAAATGTTGTCACTGGTCTTCCAGTTGTCCTCCAAAATTCCTATGCATACTGAGCATAGGAATCTCCTTATAAAGAGTTTATAAACTCTTTAAAGAGTCCTTATAAACTCTTATAAAGAGTTCAATTTGGTTTTGAGGAAAGGAAAGAAAATAGATGTAGCAGATGTGATCAGAGCCAGCTCAGATTTTCTGATGAAACATTTTACTGATGCAAAAAGCTTTTTGTACCTAATGTGCTTCATCCTGGTAAATTTTTGAAGTCCTAATTTTCCATCAGAAAGCTCACAGCAAAATACTTCATTTCTGCTGGATTTGATTCTAACCAGAATGGTTTCTGTGTTGCCTTGTGAGTCTTGTATTTCTACTTCTGGTGTTTTCTTGGGGTTAGGCTACAACATTTTTAGAGCATCACAGGACTGGTGGGATTCTTGATGTATAATGAGCACTGTTGCCTGGCTGCAATGTCCCAAACATTGGGAATCTCTCTCTATTTTCATCCAGTAATCCTCTTCCTCCTCAAGGGTAACATTCCACAAGGGAAGATACAGACGAATATTACATTTAAATTAATACTAGGATTAAAATAACTTGAAATTAAGCACTTCAGGTCATTTCACCAAGCCAGGAGGAAGTAGTTCAATTTGAAGGATTTTTGAAAAGCTTTGAAGTGAAATTGCTGACATTTCTTGCCTTAAACTTTTCAGAAATTTCCGTGAAGTTCTTCAGATTCCCCCACAGAAATTTGTTGCATTTGTAGAAGGAGAATCCGATTTGAAAGATTGTCTTCTAAACTTTTTTTTCTTCCTAGAGCACTTTATTGTAGAGAGCAGTACATGTCATCCTTTCAAGAATACAGAAATAGCAGTGGAGGTCAAAGCAGAGCTGACCATCTCCTGTGAATAACACTCTCATCCCATCTACCTCTGTAGCATCAAGTCTGTGAGGAGAAAGAGTGAGAAAACTCTTGGCAAATGCTGGGAAAGCAGATATAAACACCCTTGAGGGGTTTTAACCCTTTTAACCCTTAACTGCAGAAGGTGAGGACAACAGAAAATTATTTGCACAGAACCTGGGAAACTGAGAAAATTCAATTATTGCCTGCATTAACAGAACTCTTCCAATAGGATTAAATTCTTTTCTTGCTTGAGGAACTTGGTTAGACCTTCCAAATGAAAAGCATTTCCTCACCATAAAAAGGATTACAATCCTTAAAAATCCATAAGGTATTTGATTTTTGATGGACCTTTCCCCCTAATTTCAGGCAAATCTTACCATTTCTGAAGAACTGTTTGAGGATATTTTTTTTGTTTGTTTTTTTAACTTATGTTTTTACATTTTACACCTGATCTGTAGGGCTGAGCCATCCCATCTGGACATAACGCCCACAGATAAATCATGTCTAAATTGGCACAACAGAAAACGTAATGGAATATTATGTAATACAGCCACTTATTCTGCCGGAAAAGCAGATTTAAACAGGCGTTTCCTGAAGTGAGTGAAGTAATAGATTGATCCAAAATCAGAATACAACAAGCCAGCTGAGACCTGAAAAACAGTATGAGACCTTAATTCACTTGTTAACTTTTACACTGTCTGAAAGTGCCAAAAAAACCCAATTACAGCACAATAATTCATAATGAGCAACAATGGCTGCATTAAGTATTTCAAGTTCTAGGAAATACTTTTCTATAAGAACATTTCTACCCAGTATGAGAGAGAAATCAGAAATCAAGCCTGTATTATTATAGTAAGTTCCCACTTGCAGCAGTACTGACTACAGTCTCACTTTGTTCAAATATCAGAGACTGGTTTAAATTGCAAGTCTGAAAATCTGCCCAATCATTAAAAGCATCTCCATTATACAAATAAAAAATAATCTTTTTTTCCCTTTTTTAATAAAGGTACTGCTGCTTGGGGAAGGGAGGATAAAAGAGGGGGGTTATTGAAGTTAATTGCATTATCTTTCCAAAATGCACAGAAACTTCCATATTAGCTTATCCAAAAGACAAATACACATAAACAAAACATTACTTTAAAGATAGTGTTTCTATAGATCCACCAGTGCCATTCTAGGTCATATTTCAGGGCTCTGGAATAATTCTCTTAAAGTCCTTCCAGCACTGCATAGGGATCTTGGTGAGGAAAGCTTCTGGCTGGATAGCCCCTGCAGCACTGGAAGGACCCTGGAGGCATTTGCACTGGTTAGAGCTCTTTCTATGCCAGAGATTTAGGGCTAAAGACACACAGTGTCAGTGCCATTCAGTACTACTTGCCACCTTATTCCAGCCAAAAATTCAAAGGCTGGACTTAAACTTGCAAACTGTGCAAGTTAGGAGGATTCTTGATGGAGCTAAGTGGGTGCAAAGAATTGTCTGTGAAATTTTTGACTCTGGTTTTGAGCCCTCAAGGATGGAAAAAAAAAAAAAAAGAAAAAACTTGTGTAATATATCAAACAATGATCCTGATTTATCCAGAAACAAAAACTGGCACAAAATAGGGAAATTTGTGTCCTGGTTTCAAAATGAAAAATGACAACTCTTTTTCTAAAGCAAAATAAAACCTAATATCCAGATATGTTTTATAAATATTCAGGAAAAGGGCCAAAAATTTTGAACTGGCACCTCATGCATTTGTCTCTGTGCAGCAAGAGAAGCAACCTCTTATGACTGTAGAGAGGAACCAGTGCCAACAAGACTCCAAATCTCTCTGCTTTTTGCGGCACAGGAACTGGCAGCAATGCTCTGTTCCTGCTGTGATGTTCAAGTGACAGACACAGCCTGCCATACATCTTAACTCATGTGCTGGGCTGCAGAATTGCTTTCTTACCACCGCTTTTCTCAAAAGTGATGTTTTTCTTGTGGTCCCCAGCTGTGAAGGGGCAGCATGAAGCAAGAGCAGTCTCTGTGGGAGTGGTTGCAACGTTACATGAGCTGCAAAACTAACACTTCCTCTCACCACCTCCAGGTTCTTCAGAAGCCAAACAAATGCAGCACCCAGTCCCTCCAGGAGATTTTTCCAGTTCCCAGAGCATTCAGTTACTCCAACTTATCTTCATCCTACGGCTACCAAGCAAGCCTAGCAAAGATTCCCTCCCACAGCCAGATACATCCCACACCTGTAGCAACTCATGCTACCAACCACCTACTGGTCTACTCCCCATATGTCTGCCCATTGCTCCAAGGAAGGCAGCTACCAGCTTTCCTGTTCCACACATACAGGCGTGCTCTGAATCCTACCCTAACGCTGCACTCGCAGGTTGAATTAATTAAAGGCTAACACTTGGCACACATCAATCTGCAACATGCCTCAATGAGTTTGAGAAAGTGTCCCATGTGGAGCCACACAGAACTTGGTAGATCTGTTAACAACAGAAAACAGATGGTAATAGCGCATTCCAAAGGATCGTAAAGAAAAGCTCCCAACACAGGAACAGGATTTCAGTTGCTACAAATGCTGTAGGCTAGGATTTCAAACAAATTGTTGAAAAGCATCCCCAAGTCTTCAGCTATTAAAAAAAACCCTTGCCAGATCAGATATCTGAAGTTCTGCTCACAGCTTTTCCTAGGGCTGTTGGGGGAGCATTTCTTCTCTCTGCTTCCCTTGGCCAGGTTGCTCTGCTGAGAGAACCTTATGTTTTTGCTTCTCTTTGCCCTTTGGCTTTTCTTCAGGTTCCATTAACAGCTTGGATAGAAAGAAGCTGAATACTTTCTTACATTGTGTCTGCTTCCAGATCTGATGTTTAGAGACAGTTTGGGACCTTACAAACTGGAGAGTGGGCTTAGAAGATGCTTTTTCCAAGCGTTATTTGGAGGTGACTAGAGCTCAAATGGGACACCTCTTGGTGCTGTTGCTGCTGCTTCTGAAGCTACCCCACTACTCTGGCTTGCATATGAATTAGTGCAAGAAAGGAGAAAGGGGATAAGCTGTTAACTGAGAAAGGAGATGGATTATTCATGGCTCTGACCGATTTTGGAACAGGCTCAAAGTGCTGTCAATTGCTGGTGGTAAATAGCCAAAAAATGAAAAACGAGCCTTTTTTTAGGCTGTGTCAGCAGTATCAATCACAGCAGTATCCAAAAATCATGACATAGATACAGCACATTTCTACTGCTGATGTTCAAGCAGTATATATTTTAAATGGACATAAAAACCAGGACATATCACCTTTAAGCTTGTTTGCCTACTCACACTTGTTTCACACACTATAGAAAAATGGAGCGGTTTTTTTGATCATGTATCTGTTTTTTTCTCAATTGTTTATTTTCCTAATTACAAATGCTTAGGTTTGTCTTACTGTGATGCTTTTTTCATGCTTATATTTAATTTTCAGGAAGAACAAAGATTTTTTTTGATGTGAAACCTAGATCTGATATGCTGGAGGGTACTAAGGAGAGGCGTAGTTGAGAGTATTAACTGGTTTTAGCTTTGCTACAGAGCAATGCCAAATGCACACTTTTGCCTTCAGTATTTCAGTTCAAAAACCAAACCAAACCAAACCAAAGTAAGTACAGGAAAACCTCAGCATCTCTCAGGTATTTAAAAAATGTCTCTTAAATTGTCTGTATCTGAAAAACATACAAAGAGCCCTTATAAACTAATGTGGAGCTCCACATAAGAGACATAGAGCAGACAGAATAGTGATGAGAGGTGTGACTATTTGGGCAGTGAGTTTTTTTCAAAGGTAATCAAGCCTATGCTTTTAAATTCTATGCAAAACTAGCACATTGGTGACAGTCCTGATTTGCATTTCTTGGGCTTACTGTTGAGTAAAAGAAACCACTAACAGTGATAATAATGAACATTTAAGGAAATGTTTTTCCTTAATTCTTTGTGCAGGTCTTGGAGAAGAATGGAGAATTCAGTACAGATAAAATGGGGACTATGCTAATAGAGAGTACATGCTAAAAATCTCCTTTAATAACAGGATTTAAAATATCCTTTTAATAGGTTTTGGAGAAAATTTCACAAGTTTTAAGTTGAAATCACTGAATTTCCTTAAGGTTTTGGGGTTTTTTTCTGCTTAGCAACCCACAGTATCAACAATAGCACTATGTCTATTTTCATGCCTTCCAATTTTAGCCCTGGCATTTAAGGTGAAAATATCATTCAGATGTCTAATTAATTTCTTATAGTAACTCTTATAAATATTTTTCATAATTGAACTTCAAAATAGTTTAGTTGCATTTCCTTCAATGCTTCTCTCTATCCTTCCAATAATCTAGGATTTTTTTTTCCTTTAATTCTATATTATTTAGTTAATAGCTTCTTTTTATATTTTAGTTTGAGAATTATTTAGGCAAAATCATATGGTCATTAATGGAAGACCTGATCCTCCAAAATTGGTTTTGTGTCTGTTATTTATACAGTGAGCAGGCTTCTTGCTTCTCACTGTACAAATATCTTATACTAATATATTAATTTCTACAGCCTTTAGTACAAACATGTACCAACATACAGTATAAAAATCTGTAATTAGAGTGCTACCTCTTTTTACTTGCAGCTATATTAATAAGCATAATATTAAATTATTATACTAAAAAATTAGGTTCTTACAAGTCCTCTGCTAATAAGAATTTTGAATCCTGTGTGGGAATTCATATCTAAGTGGATGCAAGTAATTAGCTTCATATTCTAGCTTCAGTTCAGCAATAGAATCCAGTGAGCTTCAGGGGGAACCTTAGACCTAGGACTGAAATTGTTCACAGTGCTTGACAGATTAGTCAGCCATTGATTGTGCATAGATTGTGCCTGCGAAACTTGGCTTTCATCCTAGGCCAAAGTTTGGCTCTTTTTAGGGTTTGGGAGTTTGATTATACAGGCGAAGATATTAGAGAAAATTCTGAGAATAGCTCTTCATTTATGGCGGCTTTAGAATTAATTTGCTGCCCATCTTCCTTTGAAAACCCCTCCTGAACCCAGAGGGACCCAGCGGACGGGCAGCGCTGTTGCACACCTGCGGACTTAGGCGGATGCGAGGCAGCGGGTCACGAGGCGAGCGGTGTGCTCGACCACAATGTGCTGCTCCACTGCTGCAGCCCCTGGAGCAGCCCCCAGCCTGGGGTTCTACCCAGCTCCCTGCTCCACCCAGCTGTGGGACTAGGACAGCTTGGTGAAGAGGTCGTTTGGCCCACCTGAGTCCTGGACTTTCTTCCATACCATTAACTTCCCTCACAAGGTCCCTTGTTCTTTAGCTCTGGTGAGTCCTTGCTCTTCACTCTGCTCTTGCCCTCCATGCTGGGGAGGTTTGGGACGCTGCCGTTCCTCTCCTGATCCACCAAGTGTCTTTCCTGCCTCCCCTATGTCAAGGGTGTGTTTGCTTTAGTGGGTGTTTTTTCTTTCTTTTCCTTGCCTCCCCTTGATCTCTTCCCTTCACTCCTGGGGAGCAGGCTTACTGAGCCAACAGGGCATGCAGCTGAGGCTGCAGCTGAGCTAGAAAGTGTCACAGGCTTCCTGGAAACACAAATTGTTCTACAAATGTTTGTGAAGAGTCCTGAACCTCTGGCTGTGATAAACTTAACAGGTTATTTATCATGTCCAGTCACACATTTAACAAAGGAATCTTGTCAAATTAATAAGAAAGAGCTTTGTGTTCTCATTTGAAAATAGCTAATATATACAGATATAAAATACACATTTGATAGAATTTAGCTAGAACATGTATAACAATAATAATATTTCTACAGCCTGTTTGTTCAATTTATTTTAAAGAGCTTTTGCAATCAGCAGTTATGGCTTAGTTTCTTGTGGGTGATTCAATTTCATGTGGGTGATTCAATTCATTGAAGGCCTCAGCCTTCAATTCATGGCCGATGAAATCTAAAGCATTTAGAAGGAAACATTATTTTTTTTTTATTCACCTAATTTAAACATTGATTAAAATAATATTTTCCTTTAAATGAATTGCACAAAGGCATGTGTACCACAACACTACAAAGACTAAGGGCAGTATTTTGTATCTGAGATGATACCTTTTTGATATAACCTAATATTTTTATGACAAACATAAAGAAGTATAATAAAATGCTAGATAGTTGTACACATATTATTACATGTGTAAACAATTAATTACATATAGTTTTTTATTAGACTGTGTCATTGAAGTGTGGTGTGTGGCAAACAATGAAATAATTCAAAAGATTTGAAATGTGTGTGCCACATTGTCCCAAGATAAAAATCAAAGTTCTGTCTCTTCCAAAGCAAATTACTGCAGAAAAGCATTACAGGGACTATCTCGGTCAGAGCAGTAACATACAGTGACATTCTTCACTGCTACAGAAAATCAGTACAATTTCATTGCCCTGCCTCCCAGCAGGGTAGCTTGATGCACTTACATTAAAGTCTCCATCTCTTACCTGTTTCTTAAAAGGCTTGCTGTTTATGTCTTCAGGGTTCTACCCTAATTTTAGCTACAAAGCCCTCTAGCTTTATAAAACAACTCGTTTTAGGATTGGCTTACTGTATTTTTTCCTATATTTAAGAAACAAGACAACCTTGAAATAAAATGTGGTTTTGTTTGAGAACTTAATGTCATGCTAATCCTGTAACATCTTTGCTTACCAACTACTTTTTTCTTTGAGTCAGTTGAAATCTTAGATAAGAACCCAGTTAGTTCTGCTGCTTGTTTTATTGTTTTGTTAAGGCCATAATGAACATTTCATGAAGGACAATAATGAGATCACACTATTAGCCCTGAGTTGCAGCAACATAAACTGAGATAGGAAGCAAAAATGAGAAGCAATGTGGAAGGATGGAGGAAGGACAGCAGCCCCTAAAATGGCTCTACAGATAAGAGAAACAATCTCAAACTAATCTTCTAAATCTTTAGCATTGCAGTAGTTCGTACCACACAAGACTAATGATTATTCGTTGCAGTTGTGGAGAAGGCTAAAAGAAAATATACTTTTTTCCCATATATGCAACCAATATAATGCAGTAACCCACTTTTACGACATCTTCATATTGGCTTTGCTCTTAAAGCATCATACCTAGATATCAGCCTGTTTTAAAATAATGGTATAATTTTCTAATGTCTGTTTGTGCATGTCAGATTTATTGTTCACATCAATGACAACTTGAAAAAATTAGGGACTAGCCTTTTCTGCAGAAAAAGCATTTAATGCAAAACAACATCACAAAGTCCCACATGTTGCTCTGCATTAGGATTCAGTACTTAACAGGAAAGGCCACTTAACAAAGTAAAATGTAGTTCAGTTCTTTGGACTGTTTTGCCTTCTGGGCTGCTGAAAACATCACCAGTTACCAGAACTGAAAGCACATATTTTTTTAAGAGTGGCCCAAGTGCTCAAATTCCTTCACCTTGCACAAAATAAAATGGCAGCACTGATACCCATCCAGACTGTGATCAGGTGAGTTTCCTGACTGTATTTTAGACATTACAGAACTTGTGGTATTCTGAAGGGGAAAGATGGGGAGTGTAGCTAAAAAGATTTATATGTGCCCTCAAATCTTGGGGCTTAATTAGAGTCTGTTTTTCAGCTAAGTAATAAACAGCTGTGGAAGTCAGCAAGTCTGCTTCTTCATGGAGGAGAAACTAGAAATATGAAGTCTAATAATTTTCTAAGCATAACTTGTTCTATTTACACACATAAGCCTTAGTAAATGTTTTTTCCAGCTGTTCTCTATATCCCTGAGAAAAGCTGTGTCCCGTGTACTGCAGAGTAGTAGCATACATGGAGATCTAATTATCTGACATTTTAAATAACCAACAATAGCTGTATAAAAGTTTCATGTCATGTAAGGCTTGTGGCCAACATTTGTTGTGTACAGATTTTGCTTGAGATGAAGGGAATTGAAAGTCTCTTTCTTTATAGCTGTTTTCCTCCAGTTCTTCAACCAGAACACCAACTGTGGTGGCCACAGCAGACACAAGGATAGCTATTAAATGCTTTCTGCATGCAAAAGCACAATTCCTGTTTATGTCAGTCTGACTGGGGGTGCTGTGAAGGAGCATGGCAGGATCCTGCTCCACAGCTGGGCTGGCCTAGAGACATAATCTGCCTCATTGTTGTGGCTGCATGTAAACCAGCATCTGCCCTTTTCCTGTCCAGAACCACTGCATGCTGCAAAAATAATGCCACCAAAGTACAGTGTGTGCAGCCTGGTATCAACAGGACAGATAACCTTTAACATCACTGAATACTGAAGAGAACCTGCCATAATACCTCCAGGTCTCTTCGTAGGAATACTGTTTTACCAGCTTGACATGATTGCAATGTGTCTGTCAGGTCTTATGGCATCTCATGCTACTGGTCCACATGCTCAAACACACTCAATGGGAAACTGGCAGATACACACACACATTTCTGTTGTCCCCAAAGTATTCATTTGGATGACATTGTTATTTTTCTTCTTGCCTGCTTTGTCTCTTTTAGATTCAGTATGTTCCAGGAACTTGTGAACATTGTTTTACCTCAGGTTATACATCTAGTAAAAGTCGCATACCTTTATCTCAAATAATGTATTTTATTACTCTTGTATAATATGATTTATGTCACCCTTGTATTAGAGCTGAGGTGAAAGCAGACACTACAATAGCCACAAGCATTTTGATAAAGGGGATCCCCTAGTTAAAACCAGAGGAGAAGTGCTTTCAGTTCTGTCCTTGATGTGTGGCACCAGTGTTACTTCCTTACATAATCGAAGCAGGAAGAAATGAGCTAAAAAGTTAGAAAATAATGAAATGAGTGACCTAGAAAAGAAAGAAGAACTGTGAAATTAAAAACAAATAAACATTCCATGCACCACAGTTAAAGAAACTTGGAATGGCAAGATTTTTAAGCTAGCAAAACCCCAGGAAAGTGTTTAGTTTCCATTTTACATCTGATGTGTCAGTTTTGATTTGTCACTTTTATATGGATTATCCTGAAGCCTCTAGCCAAGGAAGGTAATCTTTTCTTTATGAGAACATCAGCTTCAGGAGAATCTATATAAAGTCAATGTCCCTCATGCTGTTCAAAAATTAGTAAAATGTTAGCTGTAAAGAAAGAAAATGGGTGAGGGAAATGTTGGGCCATGTTTCTTTATATCAAAAGTCAGTGTAACATCCATTATGTACATTATTCCCAATGTTTTTACTGAGTCTTTACTGAAGCTTGTCCATGGAAAAAAATGAAATACAATTAGCTACAGATGATCCCCAATTACATGGAGCAGACTATTTTAGATTAATGAGTAATACAACCTTCTTTTTCTAAAATTAATTTTATGAACAACGTATAAATAAGTGAAAAGGATAATTCAACTTCATTTGGGATTGATAAATTTTCAGGAGTTATTCATCTGATTAAGCGCATAAGATAGTAGTTCCAGGCTGTGATTCATCTGAAGCACACCAAGCAGGATGGGATTCTTGGTCCTTTGACTAGGTAAAGACTGTGTGCCAAGATAATGGCTTCCTTTATTAGCTACCCCTTTGGCTTGTGCTGGGGACAAAAGTAGCATGTCAAACCTGCAGTCCTCAGCAGACTCTTCTTAATATGGAAAGCTGAGAACCTACTGAGTCCTTTGGTCACTGGGTTATTGGTTAATTTGGCACTTTTTCCTTATAACAAGTGTGGGGAATTTTTTAGAGCATTATGAGTGCCAGTTACAGAAGCACAAAGTGGGTGTGGTGAGTTTACTTTGGATATGGTGACCCCTCTATGCCTTGTAGGAAGGCAGTGAGCTTAATCACTCTCTCAATAAGCCTCCTATGGCATAAACAAGGGAAGAAGATATCTGTCCCAGCAGAGATGGATTGCAGCTACATAGAGGCATCTCCTCTGGGGAATGTGGAGGATGACTCTCGGAAGAATTGCAGCCTGTATAAGCACAATGTGAATGCATGGCGTGACATAGAACCTCTTCTTCTCTATTTACACTTTTGTTTTATGGTAATGAGATATACCTCTTTTTATTCCTCCTTCTTTCATGGGTTCAGAGGTTGGGAGTGTTTCTTTTGTCTATAAAGAAAATTTTCCACCAATAAATGATATTCTGTCAATATAGAGGTATCTAACTGATATCAAATTCGATATATTAACTGTCTCTTCACCCTCGTAGGAATTTTTTAGCAATTTTGTGCAGCCTTTCAGCTCTTACTGATGTGGATGAAGAATATTAACTGGCTCTACCAGGGTTTGAGGCTTGGTCCAGGAGCCATGATAAAGATGTAAGCTTTGCACTAAAATGTATTTACTGCCTCTCCATAAGAGTATATGAGATGGATTCTGAGCTCAGCATTGACGGCTGGCAGGAGGAGGGAGAGTGAGCACCTGGGTTGCTTTTGGCATTCCTATGGTGTAATTCTGCTCTGAGGACAGTGAGATACACTCCACTGTGACCATGTGGTGTGCAGGGCTTGTACAACTGTGCTGCATGTAGCAGAGCTGCATGGCTTGAGCTACTCAATTCTTTGTGCAAACCGTGGTCTCCAAAGGCAAACATGCTTAGAACTGCCCTGGTGTTTGTCACTCTGGTCTTCAGGTATTGTGGAGCATATTAACACAAAAAATCAAATTGTATAACAATTCAGCCAAACTTTTATTATTTCCTTTTTTTCTACACATAATACTTAGGGCAATATTGTGACCTGTGTGTTTTGGTTTGTAACAAATTGAATAAGAAAGCTGTGATTGCTCAGTGCCTTAACCAAATCCACTTTTTATTCTTCCTATGCCCAAACATCTCTCTGTAGGCTGGAACTTGAGTTTCCTGTCATGTTAAAAACTTTATCAAGGACACATCCAGTAACATACTGGTATGCTTTCACTGCCAGTATAAGGACTAACTATGTTTCATGTTCTAAGAGGGAAAATATTCACTGTGTCATGTTACATGTTCTTAATTTGTGTCAGCTGGACTGACAAGCCAGAGTGTCTACAGCTCACCTTGTGCAAGCTTTGCATTACTCCTGGATGCTCTGCATGCTTCAGCAGGCCTGCCAACATGCTCCAACTCTGTAAGAGAAAAAAGGATTCTCTTTGGATTTCAGAGTTGAGATAGACTGGATGGAATGGATCTAGAACACAATACTTACTAAGATGATTACTCCTATCATTTAAATGGGGATAAAGTTCCTAGAGAAGCTTGAAAATGAATGAAAATTAGAAAGGGAGTGAATAAAAATTAATTTTCTCACAAAAGAAAAAGAAAATATAAAAAGAACTTTAATTGCTACTGAAATCCCTCCTATAAAAGGCAGGATGAGCATTAAAACCTTTTAAAATTTAGGGCTAAATCGAGAGAATTGCAGAAGGTTCACTGTTTATATTTTCAACCAGATGCTGTAAGCTGAATTAACGGAAATAATAAATAACATTTGGAGAGAAGCTGATGTTTCAGATGATGAAATTGCCTCTATTTTTCAGAGAATGCTGTAGGTTATTCTAGTCCACTAAGATGACATTTCCATGGGTCATTTACTTTCATGGAGAGCAATGAGTTTTAAACAGAAACTGAGCTGAAACATAGCAGAAAAGAAGTATTTTTCACTTGCAACTACATTTAAAAATGCCTCAGCAACATTTTCACTTCATTCAACTGCTGCTCAGGATAAAATACCGTTCCTCTACTGTACCAATCAAACAGTCTCAATGTCTGTTATTTTCACAAACATAAATTTGGCACTTTCACTCTCTCTTCCAAGGTTTTTCCATAAACCACCAAATCTAATCTGCTCTGAGCCTTTTAAGGTTTTCAGTGGAAGGTCATGATATCAAGTCTTGGAAACATGAGAGGCAAAGCTTTGCTTATGGATCTTAACAGTACTCTGATATCACTTCTTGTACACAAGGTATTTCTTTGATTACTTACACTGCTCTGGGGTTCTGATTGGAGCAGCTTGGCACAGGAGTACAGTAATTTCACTCGATGCTGATTTCAGTACTTTCTTGACTCAAAACACTATTAGTTTTGAACATGTTGTTAATTAAATTAGTCATTATGGCATAATTGTGCCACAATCATTATACAGTATATACACAACATATAAAATAGTAGTTTTTTAATTGCTGCAGTTCATTCAATCTGCAGCCATCTTTCATTTCCGAGGTGTGAATGAGCAGTAAAGTTGTGGAGCCTCTGATTCGTGCAGCTCAAACCACAATGAAAGTCAAGTTTGTGGGAAAAAAACCAAGTACAAGAACAAATGGATGGAAAGTAGACCTACAAAGCAGTAAGAATAAAAAGAATAGCATCACTCTTCAAAAAAGTCTTCATCTTTTTCTTGTTTAGGCTCATGTGCCAATACAATAAGGTCTGATTTTAGTCTGAGTGAGACAAACTTACCTGTTCTTTTTCACATTCCCTCCCTGTCTCCCATGCCCTACCTCAGTCTCCTGTCCTCCAGGAGAGCTCAGGTGTCTGCGTATGTGCCTGGGGTTTTTGGAATCACAACAGAATTAATTTTAAAACAGGAACCGGGTTAAAAATATAATGCAAATAAAGAGAGAGAGCACCTTAAAGAAAGGAGGTTTATTTTTAAGCTCTAAATTTCATTCACTTAGAAAAATACAAGTTGGCTGGTTGAGTCAAGAAAAAAGGCAATAGAGTTGGAGGTGTGTGTTATTTTAAATGAAGCTTAAAGAACTTCACAGCTTAAATGTTTTTTGTCCTTTTCCTCCATTTTTCAAATATCAGGAGGATTATTATAAAATTCAGCATAGCAACTTGCTGGTGCTTGCTGTTTTGAAGCGCCACATATTGCCTCATTTTGCAAAGGGTCCATTATAACTTGACCTGTATACTTTCTTTCAGATATAAGTTAAGGCTACGGCTTTTCTTGTATTCTGGAGCAAGAGAAAAAGAGGAGTATTATTGTGCTGCCATTAAAAGCCTTTCCAGCCCTGCCCTGGGTGAGAGGTGTGTGCTGTGGACTTGCGTGTGTGTGTGTGGCAGGGTGTGGAGGGCAGCCGCAGGTCAGAGCACGGGTGTGCCCGCGGAGCTTGGCACTGAGGGTGTGTCCGTGTGAGGGAGCGGTGGCCAGTGAAGGTCAACCCAGGCACGCCACTGAGCTGGTGAAATCGTCCCTGAGCCAGAGCTGGGATGTTGTGGCGTGTCACGGCCAGCACAGCAGCAGCCAACAAGGCCAAGGCACATCCAATGGTTTGATACACACACACAGCCCAAGAGCCCTAAGGCTAGGGGGAGTTCCCAGAGGGCTGTGCAGGGTATGTAAATCTACTCCCCCATAATTGGCCACCACCATCTCCTCCCATTCTCCCCTACATTTGGTTTCCTCGCTGGAAAGTTCATGTTCCTCAATCCCTTATTGGTCCATGTTAATTCTCCCCACCTACCCTTATTCCTATTAGTTAAGCACCCTTCTCCCAGCCTCTGTAATGCCCCCTTGCTGTTATATCATTGGTTATTACGTGCTTTTCCCTCCCATTCTGTAGGGAGGGAACCAGCGTACAGCAGTATAAAACCCCTTGTAAAATCATTTCTCTGGTTCTTTGTGCCTCTTTTTGGATTTCTTTTGGACCCTCTCTGAATAAACCTCCTTTTACCACAAAGAACTCCCTCCACCTCATTCCTTCCTCCTCTGCGCACCCTTGCCATCNTCTCCCCACCTACCCTTATTCCTATTAGTTAAGCACCCTTCTCCCAGCCTCTGTAATGCCCCCTTGCTGTTATATCATTGGTTATTACGTGCTTTTCCCTCCCATTCTGTAGGGAGGGAACCAGCGTACAGCAGTATAAAACCCCTTGTAAAATCATTTCTCTGGTTCTTTGTGCCTCTTTTTGGATTTCTTTTGGACCCTCACTCTGAATAAACCTCCTTTTACCACAAAGATCTCCCTCCTCCTCATTCCTTCCTCCTCTGCGCAGCCTTGCCATCGGTGGGCAGGGCGAACCCGAGCCGGAGTTTCTCCAGCCCTCCTGCGCCGTGACAGCCTCCATCTCCCCCTCCTGTGTGGGTGGGTGCCCACTGCTTGTGGTCACAGCTAGCCGGCAGACAGCACCGCAGCACTGGGAGGGTCTCTAAGGGCAGCTCTGGGTGTGAGAGCTGCAGGAAAGCAACTGAAGTGAGCACTGATCCTTTGCCAGGACCTGGAGATCATGCCCTATCTAGGGTGATGCCAAGACGGTTCTTTCCTCCTTTATTTTATTGATTAACATTTTAAAAGGTCATAAAATGTTAGAAAACTAGATACACAGTGGAAAAAAGGGTTACTCAAAAGTTGTAATAGTTCAAATCAATTAAACCTAAAAAGTGGTAAGCATTGAAGGACGTTGTTATTACAGAGAAACGTTGCAGATAAACCCAGTTCCTACAAGAATAAAGTTGCAGGAACTTGATTTTTTTAAATAACTTTTCCCCAACTTTAGAAACATCAAGGAGAGATATGGCAAAATTCTGTGTTTTTATTGCTACCTGACTTGTCTAACTCTGTTCTGTCACTTTGAATCCCACGCTCATCAGGAAATGACAGATATTTTCACAGGCCAAGAAAAACAACAACCACTAAAACAGGGGAAGAGGGAGATTTATAAGATCACTCCAAAAGTATTATTTAAAAGACTCTTTTCCTTTCAAGAAATAATTTTTTTCTGGGACAGTGTGAACCCAGGAACAATGTCAAAAACTGAACAATTGTTCACATGTATAGGCCTGAAACATGTCTGAATTGGATGGTCATTTAATGTCTTCTTTGTACATCAATGAAACAAAAATAGGCATCTAGTCCAAACATTCTTTGTATTTTTTCTCCCATTGTAAAATAAGGACATGTCTGTTTATGCAATGCTGGATAAAACATAGTAGATTACGTAGACTTTAAATAAGAAATGGTATGAAAAAACAAGGATTTTGCTAGCAAAAAGACAAGGACAAAAAAGATTTAATTCAGATATTTTTGAAGGAAAAAATACATGTTTTAATTCTACAAATACACACTATAGTGTTTAGATCTACCTGATCTCTGTGATAAAGAGTCACAGTATATATCAACAACTGTTAATGAAGGACAATAAATATACTCTTCCTTTTTATCATTTTAATTGCTAATTATGAGGGCAACTCAGACTAAACAAAATAGACCTTATAAGGAGTAAATACAACCTATTTCAGTACTTAAGGCTCTTAAAGAAATTACTAATGTCTCCTTCACAAAGACATCATGCCCTGCAGAATCCAGGGGGAAGAATGAAAGATCCTTGACGGCTTTTCTTTCCTACCTGTACCCTCGCTCCCATTTACACTGTCTGGGGTTTGGACCTCTTAAACATTTTTTTCAGCACACAGTTTGAACAAATGGTATCAACTAAACCCACTTTTCCTCTCTTTTCCCACAGAACCTAGAAAATGCTCTTTGATTGCTTCATGTGTAGCAACCTAATGCAGTATATTTGCCTATGTATCCTGAAGTCTTCTATCAGATTTGGATGGACAAAAAACAGAATCTGAAACTATGAAAGAATGTCTACATCTATCTGAAACTTTTGTGTGGTTGTCAATGGATGACTGTAGCTGAAATAAAAGCGTCAGCCACATTTTCAGAATCAGTCTTCATTTATGTGTCTTCCTTTGATCTTTTGTAGATAAAAAAAGAGCAGTCCTGCACTTTTCATCGTGAAAATGATTTCCTAGCCACTATCTCTAAAGCTGTAAAATTTCACAAATTTTATTTTTTACTAGTTTGACATGTATCTAGTTCCTAAGCACAATTAGAATGCATCAGAGAATAACCTTAATTCAGAGAATAACCCTCAAGAAGTAAACACAATTTTATAACCTTTAGGATTTTCAAATAAAATGATTTTGACAGTGACAGATATTTTTCAAAAGCTGTGATCTCATGTGAAATTTCACAAGTTATATGATAATTTTGGAATGCTGAATCACATACATCACTAATATTATACAGAAACAGACCACAAGCAAATCTTACTTCATTTTAAGTAATTATATGCAGAATAAATATGCAGGAAGTATCACAGAAACCCTTGATTTTTAAAAATGCATCTGCCATTGCTATGCATCTAGTAAGGATGTACAGAACATTCCGAGATGAAAATGCAAAAATCCCAAGACGATGGAATTCATCCCTCTGGAAGTACAGCATATGTTATACTACATTTGAGTCAACAAATTGGCATTTCTGGAAAGATAGATGAAACTATGATTCCTAACATGTATCAACAAGGTTTGATATAGCTTTAGAGCATGGAAGTAATTTTTCAATCTGATTTTAAATGTTCAACTAGAACCAGTTAAATTAAAACAGCGGGGCAAAGATGATTTTCAGCAGTAGGAAATCTGTGTTTGTGTGCAATTAACAGGTACAGCACATTTAACTCTTTCTTGGCTGTATCAGGTTTATGTGGAAAGGTTTTGGTAGTGCAGGGACTGAGAGGTGGCTTAAATTGGAGAAGAGGAGGTTCAGGGGAGACCTTGTTGCTCTCAACAACTACCTGAAAGAAGGGTGTAGCTACGCAGGCATGAGTCTCTTCTCTCAAGTAACAAGCAATAGGACAAAAGAAAATGGCCTCAAGTTGCACCAGGGGAGGTTTAGATTGGATATTAGGATAATATCCCTCATTAAAATGGGTATCAAGCACTGGAACAGGCTGCCCAGGGGAGTGCTTGAGTCACCATCCCTGGAGGTTATTAAAAGACATGTAGATGTGGAACTTGGGAACATGGTTTAGTGGTGGACTTGACAATGCTGGGTTAAAGGCTGGACATGATGATCTTCAGGGTCTTTTTCAATCCAAATGACTCCATTATTATGTAAGGAGCTGCCAGAAGCTTCCCCCATGTCCAACAGAGCCAGTGACAAATGACTCCAAGATGGACCCACGGCTGGCCGAGGCTGAGTCCATCAGTGGCAGAGGTAGCACCTCTGAAAACATGTATTTTAGAAAGTGAGAAAAGAAAGCTGCACAACTTTATCCAGAGAAAAGAGTGAGAATATGTGAGAGAAGCAGCCCTGCAGACACCAAGGTCAGTGGAGAAGGAGGGGGAGGAGGTGCTCCAGGTGCTGGAGCAGAGATGCCCCTGCAGCCTGTGGTGAAGACCCCAGTGAAAAAGGCTGTCTATGCAGCCCATGGAGGACCGTGCTGGAGCAGATTTACTGGCAGGGCTTGTGACCCCACAGGGGACCCATGATGGGGCATACTGCTCTTGAAAGACCACAATCCATGGGATGGACCCCACACTGGAACTGGAGGAGTGTGAAGAGAAAGGAGCAGCAGAGACAATGTGTGATTAATTGATCCCAACCTCCATTCCCATTCCCCTGTGCCACTCAGGTGGAGGAGGTAAAGAAATCAGGAGTGAAGTTAGGCCTAAATTACTTGTTTATGCAGTATTGCAATTTCTATGGAAAAGTCCTGCTATTAATGAGAAATGCTGCTTTGACTAGATAGTCCCATCAGTACTAAAGTTTTTCTACAGGTTGAGGTTTAGTGACATGACAACCATGTGTGGGAATGAACAGCACTATCAACTAAGACAGTTGAATTCATAGCAAACACATTTCCTGGTAGTGTAACTTCACTTAAGCCAGGGGATCTACCCTGACAAGAAAATCACTGCTGCATGCAAGCATTAGACACATACTTGACTTGATTTTCAGAAGTGCTGAATCTTTAGAAGCTTTCACTGTGACTGCTGAAATAAGTACCTGCAACTGGATTTAGGATCTTCATTAGTTATGAAATTTCTCTGGCATTGACTCTGCTAAAACTTGTGTAGATGTAATTATCTGAATATATTCAGGATGGGTGACCAAAGCTGCACTGTGAGATCTCCTTTTAGTTAAAGTAGGTATTACTGAAGTCCAGAAAACTGTGAGTGCTGAGTGTCTTGAAAAATAAGATCACTTGGTTTTTAAATACCTGGCCTTTGTCATTAAAGCTTGAACATAGCTTTACATAGTGTATATATTAGTGTATATAAATGTATATAAACATTTTATGGTTCTCCTATCAGTAAAATAAACATTAGCCTTTCTTGGTGCATCTCGGAAAACTCTTATGAAACCAAGCTGGTAAGTCTTGAAAAGAAATCATGAAACTCCTCAGAAATTTTTTCTTACTTTCAAATAATTCTTTCTATAATAAAAGCCATTTATTAAAGATTCAATGAGCAATGCTCAAGCAGCTTATGCATGATGAAATAGAATAAACAAAGAAGAAATGTGATTAAGCAAAAAAGCATTTCAAGGGCACTCCAATGAACACATTTGACCAGATATAATTTACTGACTAATTCTTTTAAATTTTTCACTTTTGAACATCATAATGTGGCCTTTGATATGAAGGGTGTATGAAAGGCAAAGATACGTCAGCAGCAGCAACATAATAGCTTATTTATTAATTGACAAGGTGAAATGTTTGTTAAAAGATGGTTATTGCACATGTTACTTGGCGTTATCTATTTAACAACTAATCACCTCCTACCTCCCTGAGCCCTGCCTAACCTATCTATGACAGTGAGAACTGTAATTCTTATATAATGGAACCTTCATGACACATACAAATATTCTGGAATATTTTAGGTCTTAATTTTTGTAAGTAAGAAATATTTTCTGAACTCAGGTTCAAGCATAGCTTTGTAATTCTTGCAGTAACATTGAACATCAAGAACCTCAGAGCTGTTTGCCTGAAATATTTCTGTTAAAAGAGTGCTGGCACATGTGTAAAGGCCCATATGTTTTCTTGAATCCAGGATCCATAGTTTGTGAGCTTTAATGAGTATGTGTGTTGATTCCACCAAAGTCCTTGTCGATCTTTCAGGTGTCACTGCTAATATTTCCGAGGGCAAGCAGCTTGGAGGCTTGAAGTCTTGGCCATTTCTAAAGGATGGACATGAGGAAATATATAGTTTGGCGTAACCCAGGTGATGGGATTACTCCAGAGCTACAGGATACCAGCCTGTGTTCTGTTCTCAGTGTTAAATGCATCAGTTTCAGGGGGAGACTACGGCCCTAGTCCAAGAGGACCCACAAGTCTTATCTCCTTCTAGGGGACTCTGACTGTGTCTGTCTTCTGTGGAGCTTGTCTCTGTTGGGCTATCTGTTGTCTCATGGCATTGTGACACTGGTAGTAACAATGAAAAGGCTGTGCTGCAGCCCACCAGAACTGTCATTTTTTAATCTGAAACTGATGACATAGCCTGCAATTGAGACACAAACTCTTCAGAGATAAGGCTGATGTATTGCATATGGCAGATAAGGCTGAGGTGTTACGTGTGGCAGCAAAAGTTGACACTGCTCATCCTTACTGCAGGTTGGGATGTGTCCCAGGACCACAGCTGAGTTCTGTTCTGCATACAAAAAATTGATCCACTCCAAAATACATCCTGAGGCTGAATCAAAATGTGTGAATAAGAAGAGAAGCAGAACCCCAGAGGAGACTCTGAACCTAAATTATCTGGCTGCATCGGCTTATGACTTGAGATGGTAAGCTTCCCTGATCTGAAGAAGGCCTTGGGAATCTGTAGTGTCCCAGCTTCCAACAGCATCTTCAGGAACCTAGGGCGTATCTTCAGCTTGAATGGAGATTCACAGGCATCTATCTACTATTCACAGGCATCTATCTATCTCCAAGTAAAAACTTGGAAATGCAGAATGTGGGAATTTTGGCTAGAAGAAGGCCTCACACACTTTCATGGTCATCAAAATCAAAACTTGATACGGACATCTTCCTTTAGAAATGCAGATCCATTTTCTTAAAAGTCAGCTGGGGAACTACATTGTGTAGCAAATCCAAGGAAATCATCTCATAATTTAACAGGTTTAAAGTTCAAAGAGGGATGAACTGAAAGTAAATTTGCATAAATAGATCTTTTATATAGCAGATACAACTATAGGAGCAAAGGAAAATTTAAAGTCAGAAAATAGTAATTATTGGAGCATTATTTATTTTCAAAGTAGCCCCAAATTTGCCTGCTGATATTTACACTCTATACAAATTTTCACTATCTTCATTGTTTTATCTTGAAAGGAGCCATATGTGGGCTCCTTTGAACAAATCTGTTCTTGGATTTTCGAAGGTGTGCTCAAATTCAAAAAAATTAATAGCTCCTTTAAAATGGTGGAAGTGAGACTTGAATTCTTGCACTAGAACTACAGATACGAGTATATTTTCACTTTGAAGTTCTGAACCTCTAAAAAAAAATCAAAGTGAATCTTTATTAGTGGAAGCATACAGGATTTTTTTCTTTCTCAATTCACCTGCTTATTAAATTTGCAGCTACCACTGATTTCTTATTCCCTAAAAGCTATGTAAAACATAAAAGATTAGAGTCTAGTATAGATTCCAGAGACATATGGTAGCAAATATTTGCTACACATTTAGTATTTCCGCATAGAAATATCTTCTTTTTGCTGCTTAAAGCACAATATTAATTTTAAGAGTAAAATAAAAACTGTACAGAGGTCTTCATGGTGACCCACATAGCTCCCGAAATAAGTCCTCTTGTTCTTTCAATTCAATTCTTATGACTTAAATTCTCTAGAGCTGCACAAAGAGCAAAGGGTTTCTTGTAGCAAGATGCAGGGAAGCTGCACTGAGAAAGGTGGCAAGTTCTCCAAATATCCAACAAACTCTAACCTAAACAGCAAGTGCCTCATTCCATGTGAAAAAAACCCTTAATCTCAGTTGAATACTACAGTTTGAGGCATGCATGGCTCATCACACTATGACACTCTCTATTCTGCCATTCTCTTTCACATTTTGGAATTTCCAAAAGATATTGCAAAGCATTCCCACTCCCTTCTTCTGAAGGTGGCATGTACCATTAACTCCATCAAACAGCAAATGCAGTCAGTTCAGACATTAAGAGGTTTCCCTTATCCAAAACTGCTGAAAGCTTCCTATTCCACTAAAGGCCCAACCAAGCCTATGACACCTGGGAGATAACCATTTCAGAGCTGGCATTACAGGAGACGAGTCAGCACCACCACTGACACTCCCACCCTAAGCAGGACAACCATTCTCTGCTAAACAGTGTGGTATGCAGTGCTGGCACATCACTGCAAGGATACATAACTGCACCCAGGGCTGGAACAGGCTGGGGACAGGACAGAATACGCTGCTAGAAGAAAAGCCAATAATGCTGACAGTCAATGTCACTGGACTCCTGAATACATACCTAGATGTCTGCCACGAGCTGGCCATGCAGCCAACACACCAACACTCTACAGGCCACTTACAAATCCAAGCAAGATACAGGCAAGGAAGAAGTTGCCTATTTTCTGGGGCAGAGGACCATATTGCCCATCTGGTCAGTTGGTCTATTTAAGGAGGAGCTTTTTAGGTTTTAACCTTTAGAAGAGGTTAAAGAATTTCTACACAAATGTGAAAATGAGCAAAGGCAAAATGTGTGTCTGATGTAGGTAACAGCATTCAATTTAATTCTTCTAGCTGGGTACCATAGCAGGCATAGCCCCACTCTTGGCACACCTCATGTACAGATACATATAGAACATTGTCTCTCATGCTTCATAGCCCCACTTGTTCCACTTGTTCCTCCTCACGGCCACCTCTTGTTCCTCTCAGTGTATATTTTTGGAATGCAAACATGTTTTTATTGCTCTGAATTGCTGATATAAACCCTCAGACAAGATGCTGTTCTGTCCCAGAGCTTGAGACAGAGGAAGTTCTTCATTTGGTAGGATGTCTCCAAGTATTCAGAATCCCAAGCCTGCAAATCAATTCTCTACCCAGTAAGGAATCTACCATATGAGAGTCATCATCCGGTTCTGACCAAAACTTCTGAGATTTCTTGCCCTGCACTTAACAAATGTTTTTTTCTCCATCTCTGGAATATACTGATAAAGGAATTATAGTAATGACATGCCTGTGGTCCTCCCTTCTTCCCATTATCTCATGAGGAAGCACACACAGGGAAGCTGGAGTGGGTGAAGGAACTCAGAGTGGTGTTGAATACTGATAACCCTCCTGAAGCCACCTTCAGTGAAGAGCTCATTGGCGGGATTTCTCCTGCTGCTGGGTGTGGTAACAAATGAATGTCATTTCTAGTAAACACTGAACACAATTGTTTTTTCCAACATGTCATGTATGGTGTTAAAGGGTTGGCTTTTGCATTTACACCTGCTTGGAGTTGAATTAATTAATAATTATTAATTGTTAAGGTTAATTGGTTAAATTAAGGTTTGTTGGTATTTTTCCCAGTTACATAATCAAAATCCCTACCCAATTACCCGGTTTCCAGTTTTAAAGAACCTTTTATTGGTTTAAAAACTTTATTAAATCATTGTTCAAGTTCTCCCCACACAGAGACTAAAGGGGCTTTTCTAAGGTGCACCTCGAGGCTC
The DNA here is from genome assembly GCA_013397815.1 of Aleadryas rufinucha. Lineage (NCBI taxonomy): Eukaryota > Metazoa > Chordata > Aves > Passeriformes > Aleadryas > Aleadryas rufinucha. The sequence continues at coordinate 445,323 of VZTH01004487.1, forward strand.
CGAGGCTAAAAATAGAAACTGTCCGTTGGACTGCAACCTGTCTCCATGGTGAAGCAGAATTTTAATGAGGATTCTTCCCGCCATAAAGACTGGTGACATCACCTAAAGATGACACTCCCCGGAGACAACGAGCTATTGGACAATGAAGATTACTTCATTGGAAGAATCCTCCAATCCTAACGGACCATGGGGGCCGGACTGTGGGCGGTCAGGGGAGGAGCTCGAGGGTTATAAAAAGGGGTCCCGAAGGTGGGGAGGTGCTTCTTAGCCCCAGGCTAGCTGCGGGTTGGAGACCAGTGCTGTGTCTATCGGCCATTTTTCCCTATCCAGGGGCCATTCTACCCTATCAAGGGACTCAACTATTTTTCTGGTTTTAGCTTAACTAAAGCCAGCGCAGCGCTGAGGATCCCTGCTTTGGGGAAACAGCCGTACCGGCTGGGAAGGGTCTCTGATCTTTGCGATCCCGGGTTTTTGATTTTTACTGGAGCGGCTCGTTTTCTTAATTCGCTTTTTAAATAAAACCTTTTTATTTTTACCCAAAAATAAGAGCTGCCTCTTATTTCTGACACAACACATTTTAACAGAACAGTTAAAAAAGTCGCTGTGAGATGACTTTTTTGACTCCCTCAGAAATGTAGCAATTCCATCTGGCTTTCTGAAACAGGAGAAACTGCCTGCTCCTCAGGCAAGCTACATGCAATACCAAGAATTCTAGTTTTGGTTTTAAGTAGCAATGATTTTTTTCCTCCCTGCTCAGCTCTATATCAGGTTTCTTCCCTATTTACAATGTAAAGATTTGCTAATACAGGCTTCTAAAATACAGTAGGAAAAATGCTATCCATTTTCCTTTTTTCCTCTCCCAAGCTCTGCAGTGCTATTTGTTAGCAGTGAAAGGAAGGCACTGTAGGCTTTGTACACATTTGCTAACATTTTGTAAGCTCTAACCATTTTCTAAAGTTCTACCTGCTGCAGCAGCTCAAGGTTTCTCAGAACAAAAATCTTTCTCTTCTCTTTTTCTGGTATCTGACTTACACGGCCAAAACAGTGCAGCTGAGATCAAGCTGAGATCAAGATGAGATCAATGAGAAGACAAAAGCTAGAGTCATTTGTGTCAGGAGTACAAGAAAGATGAAGAAGGTACACTTCCCTACCTGTTAAATTAATGTTTCATTTTGTATTGGCATGCAATTTCAAGAAAATAAACTATCTCCTTTTCTTCGCTTCTTTGTTAAAAAACAGCTTTCTGTACCCTTATCTGTATGAGTCTAAGATAAAAATGTATATGTTTTCCTTATATAATTAACTGAATCTCTAGTACAGCAGTGGTGAGCTAAGGAAAGAAAAATAATATGGATATGTACTCTGTTAAAAGTTTTGATTGAGGGAAGCTCTTTAAATGATACCAAAGAATTGTGTCATACTTTCCGAAATGAGGACTAATGTGCTCCCCAGTGTGGCACAGAACCAAAATCAATGACAATAGATTAATATGCTGGATGTAATGGTTACATTTGGGAAGGAACATTATCTCAGACTGGCTTTAGCCATGCTACTAGAACAAATAAGGCCAATACTTGGAAGTTAAATGCATTCCAATCCATTTAAATGAAATGTATTTAGTCGATACTACCAAACACGCTTTTTTCTTTGGCAGGCAGGACCCTGGGACATTGTCGCTGTTGAGCGCTAGCCGAGTGCAAGAACCAGACTGGATCGGGTGAGGCGGAATTCTGATTTTATTATTTAATTCTAAAACTTATATAGACTTTTAAAAGTTTCTCTGGATTGGGTCAATTCAAAACCTCCCCCTAGACCCATAGGCCAGGTAGAACTGCCCATCTTTCCAGAGACAGTTTCAATAACATCCAAACCTTATCTTTATTTATAGAACACAGGGAGAAGAAGAGAAAAATTCCCATGGGAAAGAATCTGTGCTACCACAGGACATCTCTCTGATGACTTTGGGCCTGAACATCTGTCAGCCACAAATAGAGTTTTTACTAATCCAACCAATACTGAGAGCAGGTAACATAACTTCAGTAGAAGATTCAGATGTTTAGTGCCTTGGCTGCATACTAAAAAAATTGTACCTACTGAAACCAGTTAGAAAGCATTTCCAGATCCATTTACATAACATGCTAATATTTTCTGAGCTCCCCCCTATTCCCTAAGGCAAATTGGATATGTTACAATTCTGAGACAGTGGTACTATGTGCTGCCTCGTGACATGTTGAGGAATATATGCCTATTTCTCTGTGCACTCACTTTTCCCAGACATTTTAACAAATCCTGAAATTTGAGATGTTCTATCTTCCGTGTGTGATGTTAATTGCTTTAGAAATAGACTGCCCACTAGAGAAAGAAGTGTGAGATAGCTGACCATCCAAATTCCTGCTTCATTCATTGTTTAAGAGGCAACTTCAAAATTTAAAGCTCTCAAAATTTAAAGTCAGTCAGAGATAGCTGGGAGATAGAGAGGGCAGTCAGAAAAACCCTTAGGGGATTGTTTCTATTTAGTTGAGCAGCTCAGATTGCTGTCAAACATTAGCAGAGTAAGAACTTTTGACTTCATGAAGTGACAATTAGTGGGGGGTCTCTAATTCACAGATATGTGTCAGCCTTGAATTCATCAAAGTTCTTCACCTCAGTAAAGGATTTATTTTATTTTTAGTAGCAGGTTGCACAGGTTGATTATGAACAGTGTTTTGACATATTTTCTCTCATTAATTTACATTGCTCTGAGAAAAAAAAAAAGGTGTGAATATCCAAAAATATTTATCTTCTTTAATTTTGAAGTTGACATAAGTGTCTCTTGCTTTAAAGGGGCCACCAACTACATTCAGGTTAAAATCAGAATTCTGAAAAATCAAAAAACAAATTACAGACTATATTTTGAAAGAAATACTGACAATAGTGGCTGCTAGCATCTCTCTTCTGTATGTCCCTTATTTGTGAAAGACTCCTAGAATTGTCTATGATTCTCTGGACTGAAAATTTTGCAAAAGTGGATGTCAGTTTATATGTGACATGAACAATCCATTTTATGAATGATGATGTGGAGAAAAGTGCTCATGATATACTGAACATGAAATTTTATATTAAAAGATAGTGCTGTTAACACTAAAAAGGAGTAGTATCTTTAAATACTACATAAAATTGAAGCTATGGAATTAATTCACTGTCAGAAAAAAAATTAGAAGTAATTTAGACAAAAACTTAACAGGATTTCAAAGATTATTCATTTATACAACTGGTTTCAACTTAATGGTTGGCAGATATCTGTCTATCTTTCATGTTCTTTGGCATGCTTCCCCCTCTCTTTTTCCCAGAAGTACCAAATACAAGATGGATGTGTGCTTCACTTGAGGCACTTTGTTTCAAAAAATCTGAATGAGTAACAGAATTAGAGAGTACAGGAGCTGCAGAGCAGGTAAGGTGCTCACCAGAGGGGTGACTACATGCTGAAAGAATAAACACCATGCCAGCAGAAGGTGATTGGTGGAGTTTTTTAAGTACCGCCCCTGAAACTAATCTTTTGCTATATTTTCTTTAACGATGTTGTCATAAAGCAAAGGTGCATGTCAATAAAGCACACTGAATGTGCTAGGCTGGTATGAATAAACAGTGCATGAGAGAGTCTTCATAAAAGATGACTGCAATAACTGAATGACCAGGACTGAAAAAATGAAGATGAGAATAAAATTAGTATTGCTATATGAAAGGCAATCCACTTGAAAAATATGGTAGATCTCAGCATAAACTGGGAGTTCCTGCTTGGAAATAACTGATAAGCCATGGGACCTGTATTCTCAACTAATTAGCTACAGGTTTATTACAAGCTATCAAGATTAAGCACCAAGGAATGCAAATGCAATTCTATTGCGTATAAGAAATGTATTTCAAAGAAAGAGAGGGAAATATTAGCATCATTATAACAGGGGTTCATTCCATCAGGAAGACAAGATAAAATCCTTACTATTTGTGCTGAAAAATACAAATGCAAAATGTACAGAGAACTACAAAACCATGTCTAGGCTGTGGATATGGGCACGCCACAGTATTTTATCCCTACGCCTTGCTAAACGAATAATCATCTGGATGCTAGCGATGCTCCATTTACCTTTGTGGGTTGATTTTCTTCATGTAGTGCCCTGGTTTCAGCTGGGGTAGAGTTAATTTTCTTCCCAATAGCTGGTGCAGTGCTGTGTTTCAGACTGAGGCTGAGAATAATGTAGACAACACAATGATGTTTCAGTTGTTGCTGAGCAGTTCTTACCCTAAGTCAAGAACTTTTCTGCTTCAGGAAATGCAGGAAAGCAGAGCGGTGTACATCCAGATTTCACTCCAACACAGAACAAAATCCTACTGAGTAACACAAGTGAACCTGGGAAAAGACTCCTTTAAAGGAGACTAGAAGAGCTTGTTTTTTCCTAAGGTTGCAAAATCAAGACTTAGCTGAAACAATTTGCTTCCATAAATAGAGGAGAGTATTTAAAACCAGAAGGAGAGAAAATCAAAATGATAAAACTATCATAAAAGCAAAAGGATAAAAGTGGTCTATATGCAAGTGTACCTGGATGAAAAAAGAAGGTCCATAGCAAGTATCAGAACAGTGAAATCCTGAGCCACGTTTCCAAAACAAGATCTGTCTGTTCCCAGGATTTATTCCTTTTACAAATAGAATTTCAAGTGCCTGGGAGGAGGATTATCAGATTTTGTGCTTATGCAAGGCAAGGCTGGGACTCCAGAAGCTCTACTAAACCTACCTCTGCAAGATTTCACTAGAACCATTGTTGTCAAATGGCTGTTTCTAATTCACATTTATTTTTGCAGACCATAATTGAACTACTTATATGCTGTCTGTGTACAGCATTGTTTTAGCAGGGCAACAGGTAAGCCTACGGTAAGTGTCTTGCAGAAATTTAAGCATATTGCCCTAACAATTTTCATTCCAAGACAGAAATGATATGCTTCTTATTGAACATAATACTGTAGCAGCCAACAGTGACTCTTTGAGACCATACTAAATACAAAAATGTACGCCTCCATGTCACTAATATGAAGTATAGAACTAACTTTTCCAGCTACAGAGAGAAGTCAGAATTTGTTTTGTGTTGGTGAAGATAGATATTGGGCAGCTGACTGCCTTGCTAGGAAAAAGCTTCTAACACTAAGGCTTTTTAAGAATTCCCTTTATTTGTTCTCACTACTTGCAAATTCAAGTCCACCGATAACTAAATTGTCACCAGGAAAATCCTCCAGGGTCTAACAGAACCCAAGGACTATCGAGTACTGAGCATCTCAGTCACTGCATCTCATTTATTCTCTGTCATAACCTATAAATTATTTTTCTTTCATCTTGTTTTCAGTCTTACAGAAGAAATTTGAAGAGACAGCCTGTGCCTATCCCAGAGAACAAGACTGATCCCCTGACATGCTAAATTTGGGGATCTCCTATTTATGGCCTCTGAATTGGTGTTAGGCAACTGACTTGGGGCTGTAGCTCCCACTCCAAGAACAAGACAACTAAAAGTAACACTCAGGTGTGTGACATTGAAGCAATCCCGTGCCTACAGGACCATGTGATGATGTCAAGATCTGCTGCCATTGACCCAAGCACAGCCAGCAGTCCCAAGGCACATCCCGCCTATGCAGTTTTTCAGCAGAAGAACAATAGAATGGAAGGCAATTGCTATAAACAATGATATGATTTCCCAAAAAATGTAGAGGTGGATGCTTCCATTATTTCAGAGCCACACAGGTCAGCACTGCCAGGTATGGCATCACCACAGACACAGTGACTTGTCATTGTGCTTGCAGCAGTGATTACACCAGTGATTGACACAGAGCCCTCTCCCAGCAGTAGGATTTTGCCTGATTAATATGGCCAAATGCTTACCAAAGATTCCCAAACCTCTTTTTTTTTTCCCTGAAAACTTGAAGCAAAGCCATGGGGAATGCAGTCAGCTTCTGAGAAATGCAGAATTTATTGGCAAGGTATTGTTCTCGGCTGATGGCAGTCAGAGGGCTGATATACAAATTTCCAGAACAATTTTCAGACAGCTTCTGTTCATTAGAGAGTTTGCCTTCACCCCTCAGTTACCCTCCACTCTGTCTTGATTTCTTTAAAAGCATTCTCCATGTCATTGATATTTTGTATTGCATGTAGGTGTTGAGGTGTTGGTAGTGGGGGGCTCCAGGAGTGGTAGGGATGAGAATGAGAAGCTCCAGAGTGGAACAGAAACCCACATGTCAGCCTGTGGAGGATTGCAGACCAGAACAGGGGAAAAGAGTGAAGAGGAAGGAGAGGGTAGACCTAATGCTATTTACTGACTGTACATAGCATCCACCTATGCATCCTTCACATCCCTCTGTGCCTCTGGGTGGGGTAGAGGACTCTAAAGGAATGAAGGAGTCTAAAGGAGTTAAAATCTTCTTGGGAAAGAGGAGAGGACACTTGTTTCAGAGTTTGTTGTTGGATTCTTACACCAAATCTGTAAAATAGATTGGCAATAAATTAAATCTCGGCAAGTCAAGTCTGTTTTGCCTGTGCCAGTAATTTGAAAGCAATGTCCCTGTGTTTATTGCCACCCATGAGTATTCTTATTCCTGTTTTTTTCTTATTTTTTCTTATTTTCTCCCTCTGTCCCACCGGGAGAATAATGCTGGAATAACTGAGCAGCTGAGTGACAGTTTGGTTGTTAACTAAGACTAGCCCACCAAATATTTATATCTGCAAGATGTATATAAAGATAAAAAAAAGTAGCTGCTTCCAAGGTTGTAGAAGAAAATAAAACCCTAGGAGAGAATGAAATTATCTCAACTCAGTTTGCTTGTGGTTTCGGCTGATTTCCACTCAATAATCCTTCTTTTCTCTATCAGTAAACCAATAAGATAAGAACCATCGGTATTTCACTCTTTAAAGTGTCATTCTCTTTAGGAATTTTTTTTCTCTACCATATCAATGCCACAGACTCATTAGGTGCTTTTTACACAAAGCTGAAGGTTCCAATTTACATTTGTAACTCTTTTGCCGCAGCACAACTACACACAAAAGATCCCTTTCCTCAATCCAGTGGGACCCCACCTGGAACACTGCATCCATCTTTGGGGTCTCCAGCACAGGAAGGACATGGACCTGTTGGAGCGAGTCCAGAGGAGGGGCACCAAGATGATCTGTTGTTGTATATTCCATGCTCAAATGGTTTCTCAGAGGATGAAGTCTTTGAAGTTCATATATTAGTGAGGTCCTTTGGAGGTTTGTCCTGCTTTTGGGGAACAGGGGAGGAAAGAAGCTTTAGGTTTAATGATGCGTCTTTCTAATGGAACTCTGATCCAATCTGATTCTTTGTTCTTTCCGCTTACTTGCCTGGAGAAATGTATTATTTATCAAGTAATAATTCAAACACGATTAATTTCACTAACGTGAATATGGGCAGCAGATTATAGGCAGATTCAAAGGTAAAGTTTACTGCATCAGAAAAGGTGATAAATTCTGTCCTGCAGGCTGGGTTGAACATGCTTCTCGGAGGACATGGGCAAGGTCACACAAATACTGCATTCCTGCTCATGCATTTGGTCACTTTCTCGCTTGCGGGAAAAGCGACATGTTGAAATATTCCCATGGATATGGTGGGAGTGTACAAATGTGTTACCCCTACTAGTAAGGCACTACACAGCACTCCAGTGATATCCAGTGGAACACAGTTATGTTAGGGATCGACACTGTTCCTTACCTACATGTGAACTGGCCAGACTTCTGACATTCACCATTTTCTTCCTCTGAACACCTACAGTACTTATAGATGCTAGGCTAGTACAAGGGCAACTAGAGCAAAATAACTTTTAAACAAAAAGGTCTACAAACATGCCTCCCCTCTGTCTACTATCTCCTTACACTGACCTTTCCAGTCCTGCTCAGACAGATTTCATCAGGTTTCCAGTTGTAGACAGCACTGTTAACCTTCCAGGTCTGTAAGAAGCAGCCCAGCTTCCCAGCAGTTCCTTGGTGCTGCAGACTCCCAGCTTCCCCAGACAATCTTCCCAAACCTTCCAACAATCCAAAGAAACCACTCTTCTCCCTGCTGCCCTCCCAGCACCCTTTTAAGGGAAGATAATGTAGAGCATCTGTAACTCCAGGTAAAGAGTTACTGCCCAATACATTCTCTACAATTAACCTTTGAGCATCAAAAAGATTGCCTATTAATTATTAGTGACATTAAGCAAGGGTTGAACCTGTCTTAGTTGTTCCTATGTGTATGTAAAAGAAAAAGAAAGGGTTCTAACCACATTTACAATGAGTTATACAAGATCACAATGTTAAGGGGATATTGCTGTATTTGTGGGGGTAATTTTTGTCTCAAACACACAGTTCTAGTGCTCTCCTATTGCTCATCTGAGAATATTTTAATTCTTTTTTTTCTTCCCCATAGCATCTGTTTTAGAGAAGCAATATGTTTCTTTGCATTAAACAAATGCTGTACATAGGGGTTGTCTGACTTCAAAGCTTCAGCTCCTTTCTTTTGCTTATGCGCTTTTCATCGTTGCTGAAAATATTTGACAAAAGGCATATTGCTTACTTTGGTAATTATAAACCAGTAAATGATTCTGAATGCCCCAGCTGCAAAGATTTGCATTAGTCTCTTGCAGTTTCCTAACTACGAGCCTTAATATAGTTATGTCTATACCAGGAACACAATAGCATTAGCAAAGTTAACTTTCAATTGTATCTGAACACACTTAAAAAGAGAGGCCTGCACAGTTGGTACAATTCCTATGCAGTTGTCAAAGCCCTTTAACAGTCCTCCCCCTCCACACTGCTGTTTTGCATGATGTTGTTAATATCACATATGCAGATGGTGTCTGTCTTCTATGTTAGAGTTGTATGGTAAGAATTACAGAAAAATTCACGTAGAAAAGGACCTCTGGAGGTCTTCTAGTCTAAATTTACTCTAAACAGGACTAGATTCGTTGACTGGAACCTATGAAAGGTTGCTCAGGGCTCTGTCTCGGGGGGCATCAGGCGCAGCATCGAGGGCTGGGGAAGGGAGGGGATTGTCCCGCTCTGCTCTGCGCTGGGGCAGCCTCACCTCGAGTGCTGGGGGCAGTTTTGGGTGCCACAATATAAAAAAGACATTAAACTACTAGAGAGCACCCAGAGGAGGGATATGAAGATGGTGAAGGGCCTTGAGGGGAAGCCGTATGAGGAGCGGCTGAGGTCACTTGGTCAGTTCAGCCTGAGAGGAGGACACTGAGGGGAGACCTCATTGCACTCTTCAACTTCCTCTTGAGAGGAAGAGGAGGCACAGGCACTGATCTCTTCTCTGTGGTGAGCAGTGACAGGACCCAAGGGAATGGCTTGAAGTTGTGTCAGGGGAGGTTTAGGTTTGACATCAGGAAGAGGTTCTTCACCCAGAGGCCGAATACTGGAACAGGTTTCCCAGGGAAGTGGTCACAACACCAAGCCTGACAGAGTACAAGAAACATTTGGACAGCAGTCTCAGGGACATGATGTGATTCTTGAAGCTGTCCTGTGCACGGCCAGAAACTGGACTTTGATGATCCTTTTGAGTCCCTTCTAACTAAGGATATTCTATGAATCCTGGTAAGAGAATGAAGATAATTTCCTCTTGAGGGAAGATAACTGCATGACTTTCTAGGTAGTGTGATGTCATTCAGCTGTCTGGCATTAATAACACAAGCCATAATATTTATGTGTCATCTAAACTGCAGAACTCTCTCAAAACTTAAGACAATTAGGTCTACAATGATTTAGACATCTGTTGGAAGAGCTGAGAAATCTGATTTGGGAAGATTCCATTTATGGAGAGCCATGAGAAGAGGAGCTATATAGCAGTACATTGGATACTTCAGCAGAAACAAGGAGAGGCAGAAGGGGGAATGGAGAATACAAAAGCCAGGAAATGAAGGGTTTGTATTCAGCTGTTCGCTTACTGGAGGAACAGCTTTGTTATTTTTACCATCCTTCAGCTTGTACTAGTAAAAGTCTTTTTATGGAGTATATCTTCTCAAGGCGTGCTTTATAGATGCATTGTGTAATGCAAAGCGTGAACCTTTCAAATAGTTATATTAACAACCAGCCATGAACCCAGCTCTGTTCTGCCTCAGTTGTACCTTGTATGCTCAGCAGCATATAAAAAATTAAAATCGTCCTGAAGAGTCAACAACTGACTCCTCCATACAAGCAACAGATCCAGGTGCTGTATATAAGGAGGCTGTTGGCTCTGTATCATCTGCTTTTGACCTCATTTTGCTCAATGAACCCTTCAGAGAAGATGGGGTGGGAATAAATGACGAGTGACATGCCCTGTGTTTCAGTGGTGCTGTCAGCCAGAACAGTCCCTGTGAACCAGTATTGCCACTGGAAAATAGAAGAGCTCAAAGACTGGTTTCTTTGAGCACATATTTATTGTGTCAGACCAGAGCCTGACTGCCCCAACAAGAAAGTACGAAAGGGTGGCTGAACGAAATCGAGCTGCATGTGTCTCATAACTGTCCATTTGTCCTGATTCTGTTGACCCCTTCTCTGAAATTATATTACAGAAGGAAGTTTTGCATAGATTATTAAAATAAGAAAATTCAAACACCAGAATGTGATATCAATTACTGGACCTGTGAGTTCTATGATTCTATACATAGAAACAGAGGCACACATTTTTGGTTGCGTGCCATACAACCAAATTGATTTTAAGCATTTGCCTAAAGATTCATTTTATCATTCAGAGCTTGCTTGATTTCACCATGAATTGAAATTTTTTTCAAGGAAAAAAGAACTCTATCTTAATGGTATTTCTAGCTTATGCATCCTTATTTCCTTTTGAAGGATTAGGATATTAGAGGCATTATAATAAAGCATTAATTGAAAATCAAATTGTCATTACAATTCTGTGAAATAGAGTACTGCAGAACTATTTCAGCCAGTCCTTTTTGATTTGTTTCTCATAATCTAGTTGAAAACTGATGTTAATTGCTAAAATGCATATTTGTAAAATATGTCATGGAAAACGTAATTTCAATAGGTCTGATCAATGGTTTTTCACAGTCTTTCTACTAACTTACAGAATAAAAAAAAAATATTCTGATTTTTAAATGTAGAATATTTTAAATAGGATTCAAAAAGAGGAAAGGAAAAATGGGACTAAGTTAATAACAGATAATAGAACTCAAATAATTATGTATATTTTCCCCCTTAAAATTTTAATTAGGCATTTGTTCCAGCACTGAATCAGTATTGCAAAATATTCAAGAATTATCAAATGACTACAAAGTGAAATTATTTGAATTTTCTCCATATGGTACAAAGCAAACAACAATCTTGACACAAATCAGAGTGCCTGTTTGACATCAGGATTTCTGCCAAAACGTAGGTGGTTGGGACAGCATTCGTGCCTTCTCCTTCTAAAATTATACAACTTGATTGTTCTGTCAAAATAAAGAGGAAAACTTCATGTAGTTTTCTAACCTGATGCACTAACAGAATCTGCGTGTTCTCAATCTAAATGTTGACAAGGTCTGAAGAAGGAAACTCTTCTCTCGCAAGAACGGAGAACAGAGTTCTTGTATGAGACAGAGACAATGTCTCTTCAAATGTATGAGACAGAGACACCTCATGAAGATCAATTGTCTGAAGAGAAGAATATGCATCTTAGATAGCAATTCTTTACTAAAGGAGGAGCAAACATCCATAAATGGAATAATTTGTTCTTAATTCCAAGAAAAGAGAACATAATGATCTTCATGAAAAAATATGTTTTTACATGGCATATAGATAGCAGATCACAAAACCCCACAACTCCAATGATTTAGCAATCCTTTTTGGAGTCAGATTAAGCAGCAAAAAACATTAATTTCAATAATGTGCATTTTCACAAAGCTTTTTTCATTAGTAGCCTAATTTTTATAGGTATAAAACATTGTCAGCTTTATTGACTTCATTTTCCCTCTTACCTAAGGTGCCTGCAGCTGTCAGCTCTCAGGCCCTTTTAACACCTCTCAACAGATCAGATGCAGCCCAGGTAGAACACGTTATTTAGCGCATGATGGATGTCACAAAGAGTGTCTGGAATTCACAGCCTAATGACCTGCAGGCTTCCAGTCTCGGAAGCCATCTTGTGTCCAATTATGTCTGGTAACATTTCGTGTCAATTTACAGTTCAATCTTTGTGTCAGGATCATTAAGTACTTTCAAAATGACCGACCTGAAAAAAAAAAAAATCACTGCTAACACTGTGTGGTAATTCTGTTTGCAATGAAAATGAGGTTGTTTATAACTCAACAGAGTACGCCCAGCTGAGGCTTGATTTTTTTTTTTTTTTTTTTTTTAAATTGGGAAAGTAGTTGTACAACATGCAAACCCCTCCTGCTCAAATCATGGCACATCCAGGTCAGCATACACCTGGAAACCTTCCATCAGGATCTCAGGCACTGACAGCACTCCTCTGAAGGAGTGTTTCTCATTCCAGGCTCCACTCTTTCTGTCAGGAAGGAGAAATTCAGCTATTTGAGAGCTCCAGCTGCAAAGGATTTTCTGACAGGAGAAAAACCTGTCTTGATCATCTATAAAATGGAAGATCTCTTCCAGAGTTACATTTGAATGTCTACAAATAAACAGGAGAGGAGCCATCTATCATGTGTGCGTGGTGTCCTCTCACCTGTGTGTTTGATGCTGACAAATATCATACCTACAAAATCAGTGCGGAAAAAATGAAAAAAGTGTAAGATATGTTATTGAAATAAAATAAGTTACAATATCAAAATTTTCCAGATAACTGTACAAGTGTTCTATTTATAGGCTAGGGTGGAAAGAATGGACTGAAGACTTTGCCTCCTGTTCAGAAAAAAATGAACATGAAGAGCACATGCAAGGACAAATGATGGCCTGTCGGGATCATCAGCAAGAAAAAGAGCTGGCTACTTGGCTAAAAAATCTGGAAAAGCTGAGACTGTTCAAAAAGTGCCCATCTCTCACTGGGACCTATGCTGCTATGACAAAGATTCTCTTCCAAGCAAGCTGAAGACTGGTAAAAGCTGAGACAGATACAACTCATTCTGTTTAAAAAAGAAAAAAAATTGTTTCAATCTGCAAATTTTTCATATATCATAATAGCAGTATGCTTAGCAAAGTAATAAGAATCAGAAAAATAATAAAATTGTGGTGATGGGGGGGGGGTATTAGTGTGCAATTATTTATTCCATTTCATGTAAATAAGAAAATAATTTCTATATCTTTGTAAAAGTCAGGTCATCCAGAAAGGTTTTCCAGTCACCATCCTTAGAATGTTTCAAAAGTCACCTGAGCAAGGCTTTAAGCAACCTCACATAGCTTTTCATTTAGTTCTGCTCAAAGGTAGAGTGGGACTAGACACCTCCAGAGACCCTTTCAAATGAAATTCTTCTATGGCTCTGCAGCTCTATTTTTGAATAACAGGAGAAAGAAAGAAATGAGAGAACTGTGCACTTCTGAACAAAAAATTCACTGTCGCTGTGGAGTGATTGAGTTTTGTCTGTCAAAAGTTCCCCGTTTTCCCTAACAGGTTGTTTGATGCCAAATATTTAATTAACATGTTTCAGTCCTTTGCTATCTTTGTAAAGTTAATGAGAAAGGAACCTGGAATATGCAGCTGTCTTGTTGGCATCCTTAGCATTAGTACAGACAGAAAAAGGCTGGTTTTGACCTTATAGAGAAATAATTAGTTAATGGACAGAAAATATTATTGTAGCATAAAGGATTTAAGCTCTGAGTCCCTTTAGATAAGAATATAAATATTAGTGGTTACTGCAGATTCTGCAGATGATTTTCTAATGTTCTTTCAGATCACAATTTATTTCATATTTCTAAAGGAGTAGGTACTGTAATACACAGATTTTCATCTTAGCTCCTTGTTCCTAACTTCATTTCCCTCTAATAGTTCTGTGACAGAGATAGTAGAGCTGTCAGAAGACATAGCAAAATGCATATTTGACTGTACTCTATTGGGGAAATGCTTGCAAAGGTATGATTTTTCATTACATTGTTTCAGTTTTGATAAACTAGTGCAGTGATTTGCTTTCTGACAATCTCTAGGAGCATCCTATTTGAGGATCATTTGTGCTGAACTCCATAGTTGTGGGAGTTTACCTTAAGTTATCCTGACCTCAACGGAAAGCTTAATGGAAAGTATCACCAATGGCAATGAGCAACTGCACACTGTCCTCCAAGCACACAGGTGTAACCATGTCACTGCCACCCCTCAACTATTCACACACCTTTTGACATGCCAGCAGGCACAAATCACAGAATCACAGAATGGGGCAGGTTGGAAAGGACCACAGTTGTCATCCAACCTTTCTGCTCAAGCAGGGTCATCCCAGAGCATATTGCACAGGATAGTGTCCAGACAGTTCTTGAATATGTCCAGTGAGTGACACTCTACAATCAGCATGTATACAAGCCTCTTCCTGTCTGTGAGTGTTTACATGCATCAAGTCTGCCCTTTCTTTCACTGCATGATGTTTCCCTGCTGCCTGCCGCTGCTGCCTTCCCTCCATCCTCTCCATTGATAAAATAGCTAACACTTTCTGAACTCACTCAGCCTGCCTTCCCTTCCTGCCATTCAGGGAGCTCGGCTTCTCAGATGCAGAATTGTCCCTCATGATTTTCTGGCAAAGAAAAAAAGAGGAGTCTAGCTAATTTTTTAGGACAAATGCATTCAGATTTAATTTTGTATTGTGAATATAGTACTTCTGCACAAATATTCCCTTTATGGCTACAGCTGGCCAGGCACAAAATGCCAGCAGTGCATTAAACCTCTACAGCCCTTATTTACATTTGCAACATGCTCAGTTTTCACGTCCATTGAATCCTTTGACTTTGTTCAGCTGACAAGTAAATGTTCCCATTATCATACTCTTGATAATGTAGATGCAGTTTCATATGCATGCCAGGTTCAGAAAGTAAATTAGCCATGATGGAGCATCAATTTGAGGCAGAAGCATTCCCATAAAGGTGTCACCTAAAAGTCAAATTCCTCTGAACTTTTAAGTCAGATTTCATTAGTGGACAAAAATATTAAACACCGCTCTGCTTGGTTGCCTGGAGCAGAACCCAGTCCCTTCTCTGTCACTCTGTGGGCTGAGGGAGCCCTTCCTGCTGTGTTTTGCCATCCAGCTGCTCTCTCGTAGCTTACAGGGTTGTGCACACCATGCACAACCATTTCTTCATTTCTAAGAGCTCCTCTTCTTTGCAGTCAGCTCTTCAGCTTGGCCTGAGCCTGCCTTATGCTGCAGAGAAGAGACTTCACCCCTCTTCCCCTCTCCATGCTCTCCAGCTTCCCAGCACCTGTGGTGTTGAAGGTCTTGCCTTTTCTAATAAGCTGGGAGCCTTCCTGTGCTTTGTGTGCTGGGTAGGTCTGAGGGAAGCTGTGTTTCCTCCTCTCTGGAGGCCTCTGCTCAATCTGGAGAAAGGCAGCTGCTAAAAAGCAAAATAGACCCTCTTGCCTTGAAGCTGAAACACAATTTTTATAGTCGGACATATCACACAGTGCGTATAAATTAAATGATGAGCAAACCAGTAGGACTGTTCCAGCATCTTTCACATTAATACGGAGCATTGAACAGGCATTAGAAAAATCTCTTTTGAATCAAGAATCTATCCAAAGCTATGAAACAGAAGTTTCTGGACACTAAACTAGTTTGGCACTCAAGTGTCAAGCTTCATAACCCAGTTTTAAACATTTCTTCAGTATTTTGTCAAACAGTTTAAAACATTAGGTTTCCAGATATATCCACTTTTTTTTTATGCCCTACATTATGACACATTATTTCATATTTTTGAATCTCTGACAGTTAAAACTCTAAAGTAAGTGGTTTTTTCAGTTACTTGGTATGACATTTTGAATCACAACTGACAGAGTTGAAGCAGAATGAAAAGCTGTGGAATGCTTCCCTCAGTTCTGCTTATTGATAAATAACAAATTACTCTTTTGTTGACCTCTTAATGTTCAAATGAATATTTCAAATTTGTCCTCGAAGAAGTGAAGTAATGGGAAAAATGAAACATACATCAGCAGTTCTTCAGCAGAACGCTGTAATTGTGAAAAAATGCAGCAGGCAGCAAAGAGATGTGCTGAATTTTGCTCCTGAACCTGGGTTTCAAAACAGATATGCTGAGAAAAGCATCATCTTAAAAAAGGTTATGTTGTCCCCATTTGTTATATCTTTTCGTAATTTATTACCTTTCCCTTAAACCTTTCTCTGAGGAGGAAAAAGCAGATTAGTTTTCAAAGCCTTTAGAGGCTGTAGGTGTGTTTAGATTAAGTCCCGCAGTTCAGCTCCTGGGCTGTATGCCACCCACAGGGAGTGGTGATCTCTAATCAGTTGCCCCTGGGATGATTCCTGTACAAAGTACAGCACTTCTCCCTCCAAGGAGTCAGTATGTCTCCTCACAAGGCAAGAGGGCAGAGGATAGACATGTTCAAGGAGCTAAAGATTTGTCCCATCCTTTGGCCCAAAGAATTGTACTGAGACTGTAAATCAACATATATGGAAGTCTGCATCCTGTTACAGGAACCCCCCAAGCATCAAGTATACAGGATTTATTCTCCACTATCCCACTAGCAAAGCACACTATTGTGGTGGTGAAGGAAACATATAAAGGGTGCTATATATTCATGACTTCTGCTGCTGTTACCCCTGAGCAGCTCTGGACAGCTGTGTTACAGCAAGGGGCTCAGATCAGCACAGCAGGCCTGCAGCTCTGGCAGTGTCCGTGTTATGCTGAAGACACCCAGATGTCCAATACTGGTGAAAATGAAAGACCCACGTCGTCATATCCTCAGCTGGAAGGTGATCTCGTTTGCAAGATGGGAGCAGCAGGTAATCAGCATCTAAAAATGGGTCAGTCACTGTTAAGGCTCCTGTGATCCATCTCCTGCCATGCAACCCTTCTATCGAGAAATGGAGGTTGTCCAACACTGTCAGTGCTCTTTTTCACAAGCACCAAACACACACAAACCTTCAGATTTTAAAATGGTCATGTGTACAGTCATTGTGCTGGTTATATATGTTTGTGGATGTTACTGGCACTGATTTTGTGACATGAGATCTTAAGAGACTATGATTACTGGAATTGTTTACTTCTTCCCAATCATCACACTTTTTATTTTAAAAACAGTGTGTAGGAGAAGAAGAGAGCATCATCCAGATTGATGACAGGCATTCATACTGGAAAGCTCAGTCTGCATCCATGATATAAAGTTAAATAGATCTCAAGGACAGGGGGAGTGTCTAGAAATCAAAATATATTTTTTTAAATCTCATTTACTTATTGATTTAGGATGAATCAAAGACTATAACTAGTTTGCGTCCATTATTATTTTCTTCATGTCAAATAGGCAACAGTATTTTTGTTGTTAAAAGATCTCATTTCAGTGGAGTTTACATGAAGAAAGAAGACATGAAGCACCTTGTGAATATTTTCAATGACAATCTAAAAATAAAGACAGAAAAGCATAAATAAAATATTGCAAAAACACTCAATGTGTTTTCATCTAATGAAGGAGCTTTAGTCTCCTATAAAAGTCAGTAATTTTTTTCTGTGACTACACAAAAAAAGTTCTATATATTAATTTCTGTTTGGTCTCTTGCTTCTGGACTTTCTTGTGCCTCTGTAGTCATACCCCAACCTCTGTATTATTTTCTCTATTCTTTCAAGTCTTCCTAAGTTCTCTTACCTCTTCCATATCTGCATATCATCTGTTGTTGATTGGTTTCAATCACCACATATGCCTAAATCATATATATTTGTCAACTACAAGCATATCTTGTCCCTCAGCCTTTTCCCTGTCACTGCCTCTTTCTCACTCTGCTCTGAAGGTTTGCTGTGAGCTCAATCTGCAGACGTTTACTAAGTCATCGTATCTGTTCCTGTCTATTCTCTCCTCTGCTTTCCATATTGCCTTCTGCATTCCTTAGGCCTTAGACAAAAAAGAAAGACTCAAACAGCCCTTTCATTATATAATGTAATTCACTCACAGTCTTGTGATCTGACAGCACTGCTCTGTGAAATTTGCTGGTTTTCTGGGGAATTTCCTCGGCTGTTCTATCCTTAACAGCTTTGTGCCCACCATTGCATGTTTTAATAGAATTTGATGAAAAAGTTTTTTTCTAATCACAACCATATGCAATGTACTTTTTCTGAATTCTGTATTTTAAAGCCAATTGGCTTAAGAGAGATTATTTTTGTCTGGAAAATCATCCTGTTTTTAAACTGAAATGGAAGTAACACACCAGCTGAATGAAATGTATCTGTATTTTTTGGACTATGTAATGAAACTGAGGAATCCTAAACTTTAGGAGAGTTTGACTTGCCTTCATGAATGCTTTGCTTTCATGCTAAATGCAGTATTCTTGGGTAGACTGCTGGAGATAAGCGAATTGCAGGGATGAGAGATTTGCTCATTTGGCAAAGAGGCAGGTAACACAGTACATCTGCTAGCCTTGCTTAAGAGACTGACAGGATTTGCTTCAGACTGAAAGAAAAGCTAGTTAAAAATACTGCAATTTTTCCCACTTTTGTCCAAGTGCATTAACACTTATTTGTAGGAAGAGATACAGGACAAAAAGAATAAAATCATATTAAATCTCTGAGTGTTTCAAACTTTGTGTTGGCATTCATTCCTAATTGAAAGAGTTCCAGTCAGTTTTGTACAGATTCTGCCTTGATGACAATAATTATTAGTTTACAAAAAAATGCCTGCTTGTATAATACAGGCTATCATACATCATCTCTTTTTTTTTTCTCAGACAGCTGCTCTTTTTCTTTCCTCTGAATACATCTAGGCAGATTTCTGATAGCTGCAGCCTGGATCCAGCTTTTGTTTTTCCTGTGGGGAAAGTCAGGAATGGAGGTGGAATCAATGACAAATGGATGCTGGAGAGTAATCCAAGTCCAGGGCTGGGGGAGGAAGGAAGAATTGTCAGCTATTTAAAAATAGAAAGTAAGAGATTTGAAGAGCAACTGCAGACAGTAGACACGTGGGCTGAGGATGGGGGCTGAGAGTGAAGGGGAGGAGGGAGGTCTATGTAGGATCAGAAGCTGAGAGGTGAGGCAAGATAATGGCATGAATGTGGGGACTGTGGTGAGGAAGAGGATGCAGACCTGTGGTCAGAAGAGCATGCACCAGTACATGCTGGGGGCTGACCAGATAGAAAAGAGCTGTGAAGAAAGGACCTGAGGGTCTGGTGGGCAAGTTGAATATAAGCCAACAATGTGCCCTTGGGGTAAAGGTGACCAACAGTATCCTGGGCTGCATTAGGAGGGGGAGTGCTGCCAGAAGTTTAAGGAAGCTGATCCTTCCCCTCTCCTCAGCACTGCTGAGGCTACACCTGAAGTCCTGGGTCCAGTTCTGGACTCTCCAGCATGAGAGAGCAACTGAGGTACTGGAGAGAGTCAAGTGAAGTACCATGAAGATCATTAAATGACAGGAGTACTGCTTATATAAGGAAAGGCTGAGAAACACGGGACCATTCAGGCTTGGGAAGAGAAGGCTCAGAGAGGATTTCATCAATGTGTATAAATACCTGAAGGAAGGGTGCAAACAAGATGGAACCAGGCTCTTTTCAGCGGTGCACTGAAACCACTGGACCAGAGACAATGGGCACAAACTGAAACACAGGAGATTCCCTCTGAACATCAGGAAACACTTTTTCACTGTGAACACGACCAAGCACTGGCAGAGGTTGCCCAGAGAGATTGTGGACCTTCCAAACCTGGCAATATTCAAAAGCTGTCTGAACATGGTCCTGAGCAACCTGCTGGGGGACCTTGCTTGAATGGGGGGTTGGACAAGATGAACTACAGAGGTCCCTGCCAAGGTCCCTTCTGTGTCTGTGAATCTTGAGAGGAAAGTGACTCTAGGAGCAGAGTATTAGCACAGGTGCAGTATGGAAGTTCAAATTTGGGAAACTTGAGATGGGAACACTTGAGAGTTTGTGCTGTAAACAGTAAACTGTAACTCAGGAACTGGAAACTTAAGAACCAAGGTACTTTGGCAGAGAAAGACGAGAATTGCACCATGTTATTTCCATTTCTGTTTTGGGGACAGATGAACTAGATAACTGTCCACTTCTATTACACAGCACTGAAAAGCACAGCATTTGGTACCTCTCTTTTGCAGCTGAGACCACGGCATTTTTGTTACTTAACCCAGGTTTGTTAGAGAGGTCATTTGGTCCTACCATACCCCGACAATAGAGTCACCTGCTTTCATACACACACAAAGAGATATGCGACCCCTGCTCTTGTAATCATATACCACACAGTTGAAAACATTGTGCACTGAAAGGAAACTTAAAATAATGCTCATTGCACTGACTGCAACACAGCAGCTTTATAAACAGAACAAAACCAAACATCATTTGCTATTGTTGCCAGTAGCGATATATTTTTGAAAGCTTGCTTGCAGTAAATCTGACAGAAAAAACCCAAATCCACAGCCTCTTTCCCATTTTATCAATTTTTACCCAGACATATGATGAGTCTTCCAATGCTGATTTGCTGTTCTTACCCTTTTAAAGTTTTCCCTTGGCTTAATTTCCTTTTTTAACCTCCTGTTGCTTTAACTCACTTCAAGTACTATTTGTATGACAGATATATCTTATCTTCTTTGAGAGGCAGGGATTTATTAGCACAGCAGTTCCTTGTGATGGACAGTTGTGTAAATGGAACAAATGAATTCTTTCTAAGAACACCATGGGAGGGATATAAGTGAAAAAAGTCAATCACCAGGTTTCTTTTACTGGGGAACTTGTGCCTACATCTTCTGTGCTATATTTCTCTCCATTTTTCAATTATTGCTAATATTTGATTTATTCATTACTACAGCTTCTGAATTTTTCCAGAGAAATCAGCCTCCGATGGGCTGAATATTGCAGACATGTAAAAGAAAAGGCTTAAGAAAGAATTCTTCCACGTGTTTATCTCTTTTCTCTCAAATTCTCACAGCCTTACAGAATTTTCCTGCATATGGTCAGGACATGGCAATTTTATAGCATCCCAAAAGCCAGATACCTTAAGCTTCCTCAGTGCTGCATTTCACTTTCCTGAAATGTCCTCTTAGCAGACTATGTCTACTGCAGGAAGCCAACCAAGCTTTGAAGCATAAAATACTGAGACCAAGACAGTATCTTCAGGGCTCAGAGAAGAATAGGAATGGGTGGAACTGCATGGGATGCAACCATAGTGAGATAAAAGCATTCACTCATTCCCATACAGCAGGCCTCAATTCCTGAGCTTAGATGGTAGCCAGGGAATCTTCGTATTTTTAATAGAAACCAGCACAGCTCTTTCCCCTTAAAGTGCTGAAGAAAAATTCAGGGAAGGTCTGAAGTCATTGAGGGGAACTAACTCTGGGAAGAATGGTCTGTCTTGCCTAAAGCAACATCCTAGACCTCTTAGTGATCTGCATGGAAAATAGTAGGAAAAACACATTGCAAGAGGAAAGAGGCACCAGTAAATGCATCCAAAAATATGTTGGGGTTTTTTTGTTGTTTATTTTTTTCTCAGAGGACATAACTGCTGCAGTCAGGCCACAGTTATGACAGGTTTTGTTAAGAAGCCAACCTAGTTTTAGAAGCATGGAGTTCTTTCAACTTACCACCCAATAATTCATGAATCAGGCTTCAGATCTCGCTGCTCTTTGTAGTGCTGCCAGACACACCTCAGAAGACAACTTAAGAGTAGCAACTAGCATGACAGATTTACAGAACTACTTGGTGAGTTCTTGACTCACTGAGCTGAGGAAGTGGGGCCCGCTGGGGATGATATCCATGTCACACCAGCAGTGCTTCTGCAGTTCAAAGTGGTACTTCTCATGCAGCTCCCTGCTGTCTTGAGGGGCACTGCTCTTAATATTGGGGTGAGCTGATGAAATACTGAGGGAAGATGATGAAAGCCCCTTATATTTGGGGAAAGGAGTGTGTTTGCAAGCAGTGGCTTTGTGCTATTTAAAGGGACTTGTCTGCAAAGTAAAATGAAGCAGAGAGATGAAGGAAGAGTGAAATTATCTTTGTGAAGGGTAAAAATTCCCGGCTGTGGCTCTTTCATACTGAATTTCAGATTGCAGCCCAATCAGAAGAGTCTGATTTATCCTTAGCCTTTGAAGTAATACAGGCGGTAAATTAACAGTCATACTTCAGGGAAAGCAGAGAAAGCCTCTGCAGCAAAACCACAAATGCAAGACAATGCTCCATTACGGGTGCAGTCTGCCCCTCAGGTCTGCATAGGCTTTTTCAATCAGTGTTTTCCATCCTTGACTGCAGATTGGCAACAAGGAGTTCAGCTGCAGAACCGCATTTCACCCTTCTTGGTTCAAGTTCATGGGGAACATGGGGCTGGAATAATTCATGCAGATGTTTGAGAGAAGGATAAATGTGAAGTAAAATCTACACCTGGATTACAGAGTGCACAGAATCAGTGAGTCCTGTAGAATTCTGAATATAGGTATACCTGTGGTGAATGCTGAATGTCTGGTTACAATGTGTTCACCAGCTGCATATGATAGAGAGATAGTAAGAGGAGGTTTCTGTACTTGGACTTCACACTGAGATGTATTTTGCTAACAAAAAGGATAGAGCAGATTCAGCTTTCAAAAATTGAAAGCATGACTAGGCACAAATCTAGGGCATGGATCTGGATAGAAAGTCTCTGCAATTCACCGCAAGCCCAAGATACAGATCTGTACTGCAAATCTCAGCAAAGGGTTTGGATCTAGCATTTATAGTCAAATACAGCATGAAAGCACAAGAAACAAAGGCAGTCTAAAGGGTGGGAGAAGCACCAGTGATTAAGTCCTAGACTCTAAAGGGGCAGAATTATTATAATGCGCCTTTGGGGCATTCCTGCAACTTCACTCAGGCAGTAATTGTCATTGTATCTATACTGCCTCCAGCACCGCAGCCAAACTGCATGTTCCTACCTTGGTTCTCCACTGAGTTGTCATGTTCGCAGGAGATTTTTCAGTGAGTGATCTGAATGAAGTAGATCATGGGCACTACTGGACTGTGATGATGAGCAGATTATGAGGGTAGAACAGATAATACAGTATATGAGTTCTAGCAAACACTTTCAAGAAAATTCTCTGCTACCAGGGGAACAGCAGCTCTCTTTTTCTACACTGGAGTGGCTTTGGCTCGTAGCTGTGATTTCCACAATGACATGCATCAAGCATTTAGCGACAAGTGGACCAGCAGTACAGGCTGCACTTTTGAAGGTATTCACAGAAAGAACTGGATACCTCAGTAAGCTTCTAAAACGGTGAAACCAAGGATCTGATATTCCTGAATACATTCGCTTGATGTGTGTCACTGAAGAAAGGAGTTTTAAAAAAAAAGTCTCAGAAATATAAACCAAGAACAGAATTAGAAATAGATCAAATATTTTGGTCAGGCCTGCTATTTAAGATCTCAAAGAGCAAATTCCCACCTTTCTTAATAGCCCAAAGAATAAACTATATGAAAAACAGTACTTTATTGGTTCAAGACCATGAAAAATCAGTACTGACATCAGTTTCTACAGCTGAGTTAATGGTTCACATGTTTAAAACCAATAGTACAGTGGATGGCATAAGTGACTTGTACTAACAAAGAACTGACATACAAAAGCCTACCTGTTCCTTGCATCTGTAGTTATCAGGAGAAGTAGAGAAGTATATCTGCCCTGGGAGATTGAAAAGTATGGAAGAAGCACAGGGCTAATTATTCCAGCTTTGGTCTATGCATACCGAGGCTTTTGGGGATGTCATTAGTGGAATATGATGAAATGTACTACACTGTACCTCATGAAATAGGAACAATAGTCGATGTCTGCACTCAACATGATGATTTGGAAACCCCAGAAATTGCAAAAAAGGTCAGGATACAAAAATTCAAAGTAAATTAGTAGATCAGCCATGTTTAAAAAGATGTAATAATTAAGAATAGATTATATAACAAAAAATAGTATTAATAATAATTTAATGCTTAATTAAGGAGAGTGGATGAGTGTATTTTTGGTCATGTGAGTTCCACTGGTTTTGCACAGAAAATTGATTTAGAATAGGTCATCTTCATATGCTGTCTAACAAGAGTTTTGTTGTAGCCATTTCATTTAGAACATGAAGAAAGCACATATAGCAGTCTGCATGTCAGTCACTGTGTGGCCCTGGTAAATGCCATCCATGGTTAAAGAACATGACTTTATGAAAAAAATATGAAAAAAATACATTTTCTAGAAAAGCATATTAAGATTCACTGGTTAACTACCTCACATTTCTTCTTGCTGACATTGGCATAAGACAGTGTTGAAGATTATTTCAGCTTAAGAAAGCAAATTTTGGAAGCAGTGATTTAGTAGTAGGGTTGGACAGAAAACAATTTTAAACAAAAAATAGTTTGACATCTGTTTCAAACAGTGACATCTCTTTCAAAAAACCCTGCAACACTAGGTTTTCATGAAGAAGCTATATGTGCAGAAAGTAACCAAAGTAATGAGGTACTTTAAGGATGTATGCTGGCTGATTTTTGAATTTTTCTTGCTGGCTCTTATTCCTTGTATTTGATTAAAATATTTATTGGACCAGAGAGAAAATGAAACACTAATTAAGTGTCTTTGTTTGTATCTAGGAAGCCACTGGAGCAGATAATGACAGAAAATGCTTCATTAAAAATATACTTATTTTTCCAATTAATAGCTTAGCACCAACTCTGATCAAATAGAAACATGAAATTACCAACTGCGATAATTGAAAAATTACTTAAGTATCAATAATAGGAAGTCTGACCAGAAAATTTTAAGCTGTGTTTGAAAATCATTGTTAGCAACAATGACATGGAGAACAGCCCCAAAATATTTATTATGTTTCATATTGTTTCATTCCTAGTGTTATATACACACACGGACATCTGGTTATTTGCCGAAGTAAGCTTCTGTTAATTTAGTTTTCACATATCCTATTGTATTCATGGACTCTAACATTCAAGGAGTTTAACAATTCAGGCATGCAAATGCAATCAAAATCTCCATTTGGTTTTTAAGAGACAGAGGGAGTTCTGTTAAGAATTTTAAACTGGCAAAACCTGTCTATCACATTGTAATTGGCTCTAATTAATACTGCCAGAAACCTCAGCTATAAAAATCTTTACCAAACACTGAGTCACACTTAAACTGGTGCAAAATCCTTCTCTTGCCCGAGCAAACATTAGAGAAAATCAGTTCCAATGTGTTCCTTAAAACTGAGCACTGATTGATGATTGTAACTGAAGACAAACATATCAGCACAGAAGAAGTAATTTTGTTGAAATGTGGAATATGATGTGTTTTCCTAAGTGGACAAGAGAGATGTGAAATTCAGTAAATTGTATTGCATACCTAATATATATATACATATATGTATAAATTTAGCCTGAATAGAAGAGTTAAGCCCCATTTTTTTAAAGACGGAAAACAGGACATGAGCAACTGTGCCTATGGAACAAGCCTATGTTACAGGCTGTGAGACAATTCAGCCAACTCTGAGGCACATGAAAACAATGGTGGAAAACAAAAATCATATAAAAAAATTTACTCATCACGCACAGAAACTTTATCCAATCAGAGGAACATGGTGTCCCTGTCCAAACACAGTTCCAAGAGAAACTGAAACCTGCTGGAGGCTGGAGACACACTCTTTGGTGGTGGGGAGAAACAACTCTCTACACAAAACAGGGGTACCTACACCCCTCAGGGCTGTGGCCTGCAGCAGGCAAGCATTGGGGGAACAACTGTCTGACTGTAGTGTGTGCCAGAGCTCGCAGTCTTCCAAGTCTTGCTCAGGGCAGAGCTTCAGCAGCACACAGCAACCAGGACCAACTACCTCTTCCTTTGGCTCCTCCCAGGGCTTGATTTATAGGGCTTGTGCCCGCCCTGCAGCCACAGCTGTTTACAGGAGATCGATGAGCACTTCAGGCAGAGGTAGCCCCAATTAATAATTGGACCTAAGTGGGTCCTGGTCTTGAATAAGAGTTTGGCAAGTGCATATCTTCAGGGCGTAGCTACACTAGTGGAAGAAGCATTTGGTTCACATAGGTGGGATTGGTACCCCTGCACCTACTGCCTCTGTTCCTGATGCCCCTGCTGCTACAGGGATTTATTCTCTTGACCACTGTAGACAGACTTACAGGGTAAAATACTCTCCTTCTTGCTCCCTCTGACTGATGCAACGAAAGGGTATCTCAGACACAATCCCTTGAAACCTGAGACAATCAAAATAAAGCTAAAATATGTTAAAAATACAGAGTGCATAAGAGTCCATTGCACAAACTGGGAAAAATACACAGGCACCATTAAAAAATCTCCCTTTTGCTATATGGGTGTTGGGGCTTTTTTAGTGAAATCTTTAAAATTTTTCTTTTCTAGTTTTTCCACATATGCTTACTGCAATTCTATATTCTATCCAAAGTTCTCTTTTTGCATTATATTACACTGGCACATCATGTAATATACATGTATTGCACACACACACACACTCACAAATTGTGAGATCAAAGAAATCAAAATGCCAGAAAATACTGGTTTGGGTCTTTGGAATAGACGATTTATCTTCTGCCTCCATGTGTTCAGGAAGACAAGTTACCATCGCTGAAAACCAAAGTAATTTGTCAAAGAACTATTAAACCAGTTGAGGGTCTGGCAGTGAAATTTCAAAGCCTATTCTCTCAGAAAACATCAGGTTGTGTCCAAAATGTGTGTGCCTTACACCTGTTTATCCTGTTCAGAAGAACATTGCAGAGTGGTGGTTAACAACTGCCTTTGATCTGAGTCTCATCCATTAGCTGCTGTAGTTTTGGACATGGTACAACCATTCTTGGAGCTAGAGGCTAAAGAATATACCTGTTATGCTACAAATGGTGTTGCAAATGTCTTTTTTTTTGTTTGTCTGTTTTTAAAACCTCTGGCAGAGAAGTGAGATTCCCATTTGCCTTCTCCCAGAGCAGTGTGCTGTACACCGGGGACCAGCTGCCCCCATGAAGACTCCGACTATCTGCCATGGTATTGCCCATGAAACCTTAGCAACCATACCTCTGGAGAACTTTGTCACTATGCTGATGACGTACTTACTGAAGGAACAAACCCAAAAGAGAAACTAAGCAAAGGACAACAGGTGGTCATTGACTTCTTCAGTTAAAATTCCCTGACTTTAGACTGTTCTGCTTGTGATAGCCCAAAATCCCATTTTAGGTGACTCAAGATTAAAATATGGCAAATATTCCACTAAACATGGATTACTGGATAATATATTACTCTATTCGATAATATTATTACTCTTGCTGACCACTTCTGTCTTTCTCAATTTTTTTAATCCATGATGTTTGTCTTCCCTGACAGACCAAAAAGAAACTTGGATCCAAAACACAAAATGCATTTCCTGTTAACTTCTGTTGCATTTATTGATTCTCTATTACCAGTTGTGTGAAAGTGGGTTTTCATCCCTTTCAAAGACACAGGTAATAATGACAGAGTTTATTATACCTATTCTAGCTGTTTCCAGTCATAAAAAAAATGGAACTGTGGCATCCCATATCTTGGGGATAAAAAGAGAGTTATTGAAAATCTCGTGTCTGTACAGAAAACAGGTAGGCATTACACATCCATGTATCACATCCAAAATATGATGGATGAGTATCAAATTCATTTTCAGGAGCATGGCATAAGTTCTTTGGAGGAAACCAGACATTTCTGCATTGTCAATACTTTGGTAAAATTGTTGGCTTTTCCTCAAAGTCATGAGGGGAAGAAATGTATACTGTTACAACCTGAAAGTAAGTTTTCTGTTTGATGTCCCTTGATTCTGGGGCTTAAGGGGTAAGCAATAAGTTTTTAATATTTCAGTTTTAGGTTGTGTTTGTTCTAGCCAGTCAGGTCTTCTGCCTCTGTTCAGTTTTTTCTCTGGTTGCTTTCCCAGGAATCAGTGTGTGACTGGGAATATTCAGTATTGTTAGATGATTTGCTAGTTAAGGATAAGTTTTAGTTGCTAACTCTTCTCTGACTACAACATGGGTTGTTCTCAGTGATGTCTTTTCTCAGGTGAGCCTGACAACTTCTAATAGTTCTGAGCAGCTGCTTTTATCTCTAGAATGTCTGTACACATGAACTGCTCTCAGAGCCAGAGTGTGCTAGATGGTTACACTCAAAATCTTGCTCAGAGCAGAAAGGTACACAAACTAGGGTAGAGATAGGAATGTATTTTTAGACCAATTAATGTTTAATTGGCTATTTTTATACGCTTCCTTGTGGGCCACAGCCTTGTTACTTCTTCCAAGCTAAACACTGTAAATTAAATGCAGCCCTTCCCCAGCCCCCTGACGCCAGAGGGGGCAGTTTGTCCTGCAGGGACTACGTAGGAGGGCCAGCCCCCAGCCCGCTGCACTCTCAGGCTGAAGCCAACCTAGGAAGGCAATAGGCATGTGGCCATCAGGCAACTGGTGCCACAGCTAACACCAGCTAAAATTAAAAAAGGCCTGACCAGATAAAAGCAGAGACTGTGCTGAGAGGTCAATACAAAGCCTGTCATGCTTTACAGCTAAAGGGTAAAACAGAATTTATGGGGCTACTTTTGTTTAATGCCATCATGGTCATAGAGGTAGCTGAGGAACAGAAGTGGAGATGATGGTCTACATTCTCTACAGATTTTGTCTTCCTGTAAGTTGCCTCTATTCCTACTGAGGAGCAAGCTCCTCAGAAGTGTGAATAACCCAAATGTTACTTCTCAAACAATGAAATGTCGAACTTGACATTTTTCAATGTCTACTTGAGATTAAGGCACTTAGTGGAAAGAAGATCTGTGATCTCTTCTAGCTAGAACAAATGCAAGGGCAAGGGCAGGAGATTAAAAATGCAATGAAATAAAAAGCAAAATTTTTATGTAGAAAAATAACTATTTGCTGTAAATTATGAAAAGGGAGCCCTTACAGTGCTTCTAAAGTTGTTTTGTCCTATAAGTATTTCAGCCAATGAGTGAAAAGAGTAAGAAGAGTGAGCATTTGAAATGGACAGGCCTAGCCCATGCACCTTTCTTAAATACTAGGTACATCTGAGCCTCTTAGACCAAGGCTGAATCAGATCCACTGACAGAAAAGGAAGAAATGGGACTTGTACCATGGTGACTGTTCTTCTTTCCATGTTCAGCAAAAAGCCCAAGGTGCTCTTATGAGACTGTTCAAATAACAATGGATATATGTATCATGAGGATATGCATTTCAACAGAGAGGAAAGGAAAATCCAAAAAGATACTGAAGTCAAAACTGCCATTCAAAAAAAATTTAACCTCAGCATACACAAATCTTTTTTTAAAAAGTGTGGCCAAATTTTTATTTCAGAGATTCAGTCTTGAAGTAGTGCCCTAAAGTCTTGTAAAGTAGTGGAAAGTTAAAAATGCTCTTGAGTAAAAATGATACAGTACTGGCCTATGAACTCTGGGAGAAGAAGAAAAGACTTTTTAAAATGTTCATCTCCAAATCTGTGCTTGAAATGGACTTTAGAAGGTTGTTGGGCTTGCAGCTATTTCTGGGCCTCTGTATGTAAAGGGTAAAAAGCACTGACTAAACAAAATAGGCTTTTTGAATACTACATGTTGATAGCTCCATATACAGTGTCAGAAAGTTAGTCATCATCCCTGGAGCATGCAATTAAAGTGACAAGATCAAACTTGATTACAGCAACGTTCTTAGCGCAAAGAAAAATAATGTCATTTCTATAGTAGATTAAATATTCCAAATATGTTTACCTAAACTTCCTTAGGAGGGGGAAGAGAGAGGTGCTGGAAGGAACAAATTAAAATTGCAAACATGTAGAAAATTTTAAGTAAGGTTTAGTTAGAGACTGAACTGTCTGGTTTCATTTCTTAGGTATTTAAAAGATATGCATATTAGTATATGTGAAGTAATTTAAAAAATAAGCATGAGACAATGCTGGAAAAAAACAATTTCATAAGGAGTGATGTGCATTTGTGCATGTAAATGTAATACATTTTTGTGTTTGTATGTGTGCACACAAAGGTCATCAACCTCGTAAATTAATTAAAATTAATGGAGAATCAGGGGTATGGAAATAATTAGTATAGCATAAATTAATTCATGAGCTCTTTATCAACCCTGAAGCTTAAAAACTAGAGCAGCCTGAAGTAATCAATCACAGTTGCAAGGTAAAAGTTTTATATAAATTACAGAGATCCAGTAAGAAACCCATGCAGAGTCTAATGGTTCACTGTTATCCAACAGAAGGCATGATGCTCAATTAAAGACATCCAACCAGTGGCCCAAATGGTCAATGAGAAAAGTTGGCATCACTGAAAACTCCTCCAGCCTGCCTTGAGAGCAGAACTGCACACACTCCGAGCCCGAGCCCTTTGTTCCTAGACCTTACTGTAGGAGAGCTGGCTCCAGTGTTGTGCCACCTATTCATTATGCACAGGAATGAGGTCACAGGACCCAGGGAAGTGCTCAGAACTGGAACTGTTATGAAGAGGGCATGTGGCATCTTCTCAAGGTGCTATTTTTTTTTTACTGCTGATGGAGTTCCAGCTGTGAGACTTGAATTTGTGCTGAGAAAACCCTAAACATCTTTCTGAACTAGGAACTTAGGACAAGCAGCACTCTAGATATCTGCCTGTCTCCTGGATCCTTGTAGGACTTCAGCAGAGTGAGATGCACAAAGACTGTGGGTATGAAACTGTTCTGAGTCCTGAGACTGCTGCACCCCCTTCTGCATTTCTAACTTAGAGCTCTGCATGCACAGACTGTCCAGACGTGATTCTTCTTCCACTTCCCTCAGGAGGCTGGGAAGAAGCCAGAAAGATTCTCAGATATTTTATTTTCCCTGTAGGACAGCCATGTCCCAAAATACAATAACATAATTCATCAGTTCCAGTACTCTTGGGCTTGCAAAATACTTGGAATGTTTGCCATTGAAAATGTGATCATGCGTAAACACATGGAGCTTGTTAGTAACAAGAAGGAAAGTAAAGTAAAAAAGGCACTATATTTTGCAGGGTTTTAAAGAATATATATTGTTCCATTCTAAGATAAAATGTCAGTGTTATTTTGAAACCTGTGACTGAACAGTGTAACATACAGATTTCTGCTACAGAACATTGGGTTTTCTAAGAGCTTTTTAAAAATTATTCATAGTATTCAGATTCTGCTGTTATGTTTTATGCAGTCTGTAATGCATTCTCATCTCTCGATACGATTTACAATATTTAACTAAGAAAATCTATGGCTATCCTCTTTGAAGGTTGCTGAGACCTATTAATACCTATTTGTAATTGCATTTGACATGCAATTTCCTTGAGGTTTAATTTTCAGTGTACTGCTAAATAAAATTAGATACTTAGCCCTGCTTCAAAGACTTAATCTGAAGGTAAGTAAAAAAAAATTAATAAAACACTACTTTGATATTCCCTTATTCTCTCTCATACATAGACACTTTTTAAATTGAACTAATTAGGCAAAGCTGATAATATAAACACATTACAGCACCTGGACTTTCATTATTTTTATTTTATTCCTTTTTTCCCACTTGCTAGCTCTGGGGCTTAGGAGCTAAATTATCAGTAATCAAAGTCTGCGTGTGTTTGGTTTTGCAAGGCTAAATTTTCACTCTGTAGGAAGATGAAAGTCTTAGAAATAGTGGTGTGCAATAAAAGTAGATATCCTACCTATTTTGAAATTTGACCCGATAAGGAAGGGAAAGAGCAGGTGGCACAGAATGGAATTAATTATATCACTTATAACAAGAAGCACAAGATAAGATCCCTTGGAAACTGTTATTAGCACCTGTCACCTTGTGGGTCTGTGAAAGTGGATCTGTTTTCTGTTAGACCTATAAATCATTGTAAACTGCTTTAGGCACAGTTACTAAAAGGGAAATGTTAATATCCAGCAATTAAACTGATGTAGAGACTTGTCAGCTTCATACTCAACAAGTATTCTTGCAAGATCACAGAATTCATAGCAGTGGGTTACAGATCTCTGTCGTATGATAACTATTAAATATACAGTAGGAATTTTCTGCTTGGGGTCTTGGAGTTCTGAGTTATGCCCTCAGTCTCTTGGGTCCCTACAAAAGCAACATGGTCTCATATTTTCACTATAGGTCACAAAACAGAATTCTGCAAAGACAGCCAGACTAGGTCTGATTAACTGGTCTGTACAGAGCTATTTGTCAAGTTCTGCACCACCATCATATTTTTTTTTTTTGCTTACTTCTGCAATGATGATATTTAATTCCTTCCTTTTCTTACTTATTTAGGAACTTGTTCACATAGTCACAATACAAAATCTCTCATTTCATAGGTGATTTCCCTGGCAAAGAAATTAATTTTTATGGTATATGTCAGTAATCCACTTAATTAAATTTAGTAAGATGGAATCCCAGGGTGGCCCAAAGTCATCAAAACTTGTTGTTATAGCACTGTCCTGCCTCAGAAATCATATCAGTAGGGAGTGATCAGGAAACTAATTTATCTGAGTAGTGATTCTCTTCAGTTTTTTCTTGTGGAGGTTTTTCTGCAGTGGGAAGTAAAGGATGCCGTTTCATGTAGAGATTATTTAATGGAAAATGAACTACCTGCTCCAAATAAGTTTCTCATTGATAAACCTCTATGGAGAAAGTCATGCCTGAAGGACTTAATGCTAACGTTGGCTATGTTTGAGCTCCTTAAGGAAATGACAGCCTAGATGTTAGCAATAACTAAGGATTTTTAATGGAGCTGGTAGCTGTTTCAGAGCAGAAATCTGGTTTAGGTGACAGAGGGGCCTAGATGGTGCTGATGGTCAGTTGTATACAAACGAAGTTTGGGAAAAACTGATTTTCTGAGAGATATGTAGGGATCTGTAACAGGTCAGTGCTGAAAAATAGTGTTGCTAGCCTTGAAACAGCATATTGCATTCTTCAAAAGGTTAAAAAATAGCAAACGTTCTAGGCTATGAATACCTTTACTCAACAGTTGTTCAAAACTAACAGAAAATTTAATCTCTGCTCTTCTCAATTTACTTTAACAATGAAATCCAAGAAGATCTCAATTTTTCCTGAATGAAGAAATTACATTACATGTATCTTCTTCCTTTTATCAATTTCTTGCCAAGAATTGGGCTGAGAGAGGTAACACACCTTGGGATATTACCCAAGGTAATATCCTTGAGGACTGGGATATTTGTAGAGTCCCTTTTTTCTGAAAGGATCCTGTCAAACAATTGCTACAGTGGTAGAATATGCTCACAGCTATTCAATAGAATACATTCTGCTACCAGAAAGCTGAACATGGCCTCTGAGTATTCCTACTTCAGCATAACTGTCTGCAAAAATAAACATGTATTGAGTTTTCAATGTTTTGAGCCAAAGGTTTCTGACAGACATTAAGAGAGCCAAGTCAGCAGAGAAGAGATGTCAAACAGCCCTGTATTAATTGGGCATCGTCAGATTTGTGGAGTTCAGTATTGATGGTACTGTGACTGCCTGCTTACTTACACACTGTGCTGATTGGCAACAATACACAAAACACCTTCTAGATCGTAGGAATGTATTAATTTGAGTATTTATACTCCTGCTGCCTCAGGTTCAAAAATAGGGCTAGTCCACCAACAGCTTTGCAGAAATTAAATAACCTTGCAGTTTGGCTGGTATGAAACACCTGGAAAGTAGCCCTGATGACAGTCAGAGAGCACTTGCAACACAGTCTTACTGCTAGATTATATATATAAGATAGCATAATAAGAGCTGCAAAGATAATTCACATGCACACATAAACCAGAATTTAAATAGTTCTTTTTAAGAGAGCACTTAATTTGTCATGAGTGTATGTTATTTCCTAGGGATTCAAAAAGTTGACTTCAACTGTTTACTTTACCTAGCAAGAAAAGTGATCATACCTCTCAGAATCTCCTGAAATGAACTCAGATTAACATTTTATTACAGCAAATGAAAACTGAGACAGAAATCTAGATGTCAGCCTGAATAAGCAGGGTGCTCATGAACCTGAGAAGTCATCAAATCTTGTCTGTCATGATCATAGAGAACAAGAACAGGATGAGAAAATCCCGAGGTGAGCCAGTAGTCACAGGCACAATGCTGCACCAGAAACCAAAAACATAAATGCTTAGAGAGCAGGGCTTTTTGGAACTAGAGTGTGATAAATCATCCATGTAAAAGCAAATGAGTAACCAGAGCATGGGCACCCTGTTTTGGAAGACAGAAAGTTTACTAGCATAAGACTTGTTTAGTTTACAAATCTAGGAACTGCCAAAGCTTTGTCTCTTAGCTGATTGGTTTACATCAGTTGGGGAAAAATTATGATTATATGATTTAGTTTTATATAAAATCTGTTTCCACTGTGAAATATCATAGAGTCATAAAGTGGTTTGGAGTTGAAGGGACTTTTAAAAGTCCAATCCCCTGCAATGATCAGGGACATCTTTCAACTATATCATTTTGCTCAGAGCCCTGTCAAACCTGACCTTGATAGTTTCAGGGATGGAGCATCTACCACTTCTCTGGGCAACCACTTCCAGTGTTTCATTGCCTTCATTGTAAAAAAATTTCTTCATTATATGTACTCTGAATCATCCCTCTTCCAGGTTAAAACCATTATCCCTTGTTTGATTGCTACAGGCACCTGCCCCCATCTTTCTTATAAGCTCCCTACAAGTATTGAAAAGAGGAAACAAAGTCTCCCCAGAATGTATGCTTTGCCTTTATGTCTCTACTGACCCAATAAAGTATGAAGAGATATAGAAATCTCGAGTATCCCATTGATTAAATTTTGCAGGTACAAGTACCTGGGGCTCAACAGTTGGCAAAACCCATTAAATCAATGCAATCTGTTCTGCAAGGCTGCTACTCTAGATACTCTTATTGATCTAGTAAGATTTTCATTGTGCAATGCAACAAGTCACAACTGTTTGCCATGGGAGCACAAAAGACTCCTCTGAGCAGGCTGGTAATGGTTGTGCTCTAATTCTCCTACTCACATTACCAGAAATCCCCACAGATATAGGAACTGACTTCCACCAGTTCCTGTCCTGCCTGCCTGTGTGACAAGAAACTGAACATTAATCATGAAAATACTTATGTCAAATAATAGGAAAGGACTGTCATTGTCACTGAACTGTAGAATCATTTGGGTTGTCATGTGATGGAACAAGCAGGCAAACCTTGCATTATGATGGGATGTTCTCCTGTGTGAATTCAAATATATAATATTTTTCCGTCATGTTTTGCAATTTTAATGCTATCATCTTTGGATCTTTTGGAGAAAAAAAAAAACACCAACTTTTTTCCTCTTCCCTATTCAATGTGTTGCTGCTATCTAATCAGCCTGAGATTATTTCCTCTGATCCACTTCCTCACTCATGCGTCTGAGTCTTGTTTGCTTGCTTGCTTCTGCAGCTGCAAATATGAAAGAGGAGTCTTTTCCAATGTAAAGCTGGGAAAGATGGGGGAAGCATATGCTAGTTGTAGTCACTCCTGCATAAATGGTACCAGTGCAATATACGTTCTCAGCATTAAGGAAACTGGATACACTTCTTATATTTTTGTTCAAATCCATCAGCTAATTAATTCTCAGGACTACAAAGTAACAGTGAATATGGATTAAGCTTTTGAGGGAGGAATAACAATTTGCATAAATATAGCATGGGAAAGAGTCACCAAAGTAAACTTTAACAAGGAATATTTAGGATGGAAAAACATCTTGTGATGACCTCAGCAGTGGTCAACTGGGATAGGTAGCACAAGAACATCTCCATCATTTGGAGCTGGAGGACAGGTCTTCCTTGAGAACAGGTTAGAGAAACAGTGTTTAGGAGTGACCTAGATTTAGCTGTTGAGCTGTTATGACGAACAGGATGGACTAGAAGATCTCTTGAGATTCCTTCCAGTCCAGTGATCCTGTAATCCCTCCTTTCTTAGAATTTAGTAATTAATAAAATCATTACTATTGCTTACTTGACCTTGGAGGCCTCCTTCCACATTTGTTTGTTCATGCATGGTCTGATCACATACATCTCTGTAGCAATTACAAGAGTAATTGTACCTGTAATAGCCTGAAGGGAAGATTGATTGTAGCTTGTGTGAGTGGAGGTCAGCAAACTGGCTGAGACTCCAGCCCATTCTCCTGCCCTCCAAAGCTTTTTATTTTGATGTACTGTAATGTGTTTTATAAAAATCCATTACTCTCATGCTCTAAACCAGGAGCTTCACCTTAATCCCCTCCTTGATGTGTTACAATGCAATTCAAAAGAAAAGATTAAGCAGATAGTTTAAATATGTGCTTCATCTCCTAACTAAAGGGCACGTGCTCTCCCAAAACCAGACCTAATTTAGCCCTGCAGTAAATTTAAGCCAAGCCTGAAGCCAGCCTTCTGGCTGCAAAAGCTGTAACAGATTGCCTGTATCACCCTCAGCTGTGAGCACAGAGCCTGTTCCCTTCTAGTGCAGCCTGATCCTTGCATGCTGGGGTTTTTCTGTTTGGCTTTTCATTTTGTAAAATAGCAAATTTCAGCTGACATCGCTATTAAAAAATTGTCTTTTGTATGACTGGAGTGAATCACATTACAATCTGTCATAGGTTACCTGTAACCTCAAATCTCTTTTTGGAGCTGTCAGTTGCTCCTGCTCAGAAGCTGGTGATGGGTACCTGATGGTTGTACTTGACAGCAGGTGCTCTAAGGTTTTGAAGGGTTAAGTACCCTAACTTTCATTATTTGCTCATGAGCATGTTCAAAATTTATGAATCTTGAAATAGAGATTCAACAGTTTTGGCAAATGAAAAGTTGCTCAGAGGAATACTCACTTTGAAAATAAAATTCCTGTGTTGGTTTGCTACATCCCATGCATGAGGAAGGGCGGTCCTTTATCATTTTTGGCTGTAATTGTTCTAAAGTGTGGCACTAATTCAAACAATACAATTACACAAAGGATAAGATCGACAATTCTATTTTTATTTCAGACAATTCTTGGTCTCCCTCTGAAAATAGCTGATCAGTTAAAAAAAAAAACAAACAGCCAAACAATCTCACTTATAATATTTTTAAAACTTAAAGCCCACTTTGTATCTTCTCCTCTGTATCTTCTGCAATCTATTTGTAATTTTACTGCCCTTCACTTTTATTTTGGCTAGCACACTTTATTTCTTATGCTTTTAAACAGATTGTCATGAGTACAAATATGCAAACTGATTACTGGAAGAGAAACTATGATTTTGCCATGGAAACAAATAGTGTCTTTTTGTTCCTTGGAAAACTCATGTAGAATAATTCACCTTTCAGAATAGACTAAGAAACATGCTGAGCATATTGAAAGATTCATCTAAACCTCAGAAGCTGTAGTCCAAAGACTTTAGAGCAGGTGTATTAAATTCATTTTAAAAATCTACTCTAGAAATATTTTTAAGAAGAATCACCAACCATAGAACCAAATCTTACAAAGATAAAGTATCAGACTAAAGCTCCAGGAAACAGGAAAAAAACAGCAAAACCTCTCTCAATTATTTTTGATCAGTCTTTGGAATCTAGAAGACTAAAGCTCCAGGAAACAGGAAAAAAACAGCAAAACCTCTCTCAATTATTTTTGATCAGTCTTTGGAATCTAGAAGCTGGTGAACATTGTCCCAGTTTTCAAGAAGGGCAAGAAGGAGGACCCCAGAAACTACAGGCCTGTCAGTCTCCCATCAGTACCTGCTAAAGTTATGCAGAAGATCATTCTGGGAGGTATTGAAAAACACCTGAGAGACAATGTAGTCACTAGTCACAGCCAGCACAGCTTCATGAGAGGAAAGTCCTGCTTACCAAACCTGATTTTTATTTTATAACAAGGTAACCATTCTAGTTGATCAAGGAAAGCCAGCTGATGTGGTCTTTTTGGATTTCAGTAAAGCTTTCAATACTGTCTCTCACAAGATTCTTCTGGACAAAATGTCCAGCACACAGCTGGATAAACCTCTCTCATGATGGGTGAGCAAGTAGCTCGTGGGTTGGGCACAAAGAGTTACAGTGAATGGGGTGACATCAGACTGGTGACCTGTCACTAGTGAGGTTCTGCAGGGCCCCATCCTTGGCCTTGTGCTCTTCAATGTCTTCATAAATAACTTGGACACAGGTCTGGAAGGGATACTAAACAAGTTTGCAGATGATACAAAACTGGGAGGAGCTGTTGGCTCCCTCAAAGGCAGAGGCCCTGCAGAGAGACCTTGAGAAATTAGATGGCTGGTCAATCACCAACCATGTGAAGTTCAACAAGGGAAAGTGCCAGACAGGACAGCCCTGGATGTACAGACAGACTGGGGAATGAGATGCTGGAAAGCAGCCCTGGGGAAAGGGGCTTGGGTGTCCTGATCTGTGTGGCAAGTTAAGCATGAGTGAGCAGTGCCCTGGCAGCCAGGAGGGCCAACCCTGTCCTGGGGTGCATCAGGCACAGCATCACCAGCCGGGCAAGGGAGGGGATTGTCCCGCTCTGCTCTGCACTGAGGCAGCCTCACCTCGAGTGCTGGGGGCAGTTCTGGGGGCCACAGTATAAAAAAGACATTAAACTATTGGAGAGTGTCTGGAGGAGGGCAGCAAAAATGGTGAAGGGCCTTGAGGGGAAGCTGTATGAGGAGCAGCTGAGGTCACTGGGTCTGTTCAGCCTGGAGAAGAGGAGACTGAGGGGAGACCTCATGGTATTCTACAACTTCCTCATGAGGGGAAGAGGAGGGGCAGGCACTGATCTCTTCTCTGTGGTGACCAGTGACAGGACATGAAGGAATAGCCTGAAGCTGTGTCAGGGGAGGTTTAGGTTGGATTTTAGGAAAAAGCTTCTCACCCAGCAGGTGGTTGGGCACTGGAACAGGCTCCCCAGGGCAGTGGTCACAGCACCAGCCTGACAGAGTTCAAGAAGCATTTGGACAATGCCCTCAGGCACATGGTGTGACTCCTGGGATAGTGTTGTGCAAAGCCAGGAGCTGGACTCAGTGATCTCATAGGGTCCCTTCCAACTCAGCTTATTCTGTCATTCTGTGAAATAAAGTGTAAGTAGCAACTATTTATGGACAAAATTGAAATCCTAAAAGTTTTGGGTTTTTTGCTTTCTGCTATTGGAAATACAAAAATTCTGTAACTGCTCGTGTTTGTTTTTCCTTTAGTACTTCCCAGTTCTCTCCATTTTTGCTTCTTGGCATGTCTAGATATGCCTCAGCATTAACACATCTGAACAGTTCAGAATGTAGCTAACACAAAAGACTAATGTTCCTCTACATGTCTTAGGACTTGCTGACGTAGTTGCAATCTGAGATCTGTTAATATGCAAGAGAGGGTTTCTTGCAGTGGATTTTTTTTCCTCATCGGTACAGGAGGAGACAAAAAACTCTCTCCCTTCATCCTTTTTCTATATATTTTATTCTTTTAAGTTTTCAGAGCAAGTGTGGGAGACCTAGGTCTGTTTCATTCCTGTACATAGCATGGTGTTGAAGGGATTCTACTGCTCGTTGCATGCTCACCAAAAGATGCCTGAAGCATTAGCCAGAGCAGACTGGAAAACAACCCTTGCTGAAACTATCCTATTTTGTGGAAACATTCAAAATTTCTTGGCCAAAAAAATGAAATCTCTAACATTTAGTACCCATGGGAGAAGAGGACCTGATCTCTTGTCTGTGTTCCATTGGCAGTATTTCATTCTGTGAAAGGTAGTAAGTTACCTCTATTGAAAGGACTGCAACTGAGTCCTTTCTTTTCCCAGTGAGTTTCCTAAATATGTAATACAAGATGTTCCTGTTGTCTCTGGATCAGTAAGAGTTCAATGTGTACAAGTTCATGGTGAACTAGTGACAACAGAAAGACAATACAGCTCTCCTGACCAACCCTGCCCACCCCTTCACACAACACCGATATAGTAAACCCTAGAAAGAAATACGAGTGTGATATTGCAGAGAGGGAGGAAACCAGATTGGCTTTCTCATATATGAATGATTGAAATGAGAGAGGGTAGGGAAGAGTGGTCAGGACTACAATAGCTTGTCATCTTCCAATGAGCTCTGTTGAAAATAAAAGAGTGATCCTTGTTTATTTCTAGCTTGTATGGTCTATTTTAAGGGGACGTGGTATAGTGGTCTAGACCTTTCTAAGACCCTGAGTTAGTCATCAAGGACATTGAGTAGAATTCAAGTAGTAACATTATTTTTTAGTATTTTCCAGCTGACTACTACTGGGGTGCAATCTCTGAGACTAGAGCCCATCCTGGGACAGCCACTTTTCCCTTGCACTGCTTAAGCAACACATGGCTGTGAGTACTGGCTGTTCCACTGCTAGCCAGTTGCAATGATGTCCTTTGACTGCAGTCTTTAAATCTGAATCAGGAAAGAAGTTCTGTTCAACGATATCCATATTCTTCTGGAGAAGAATACGACATCAGTGAATGTGGAAAAATAAGCAAACTGGAATATTTTTTCTATTCCGTCATTCCTGTTCCTCATACTAGAGACTTAAATTCACACACAGACCTTACAAATGGATTAGAAATTTCAATTAGCAATTGTTTCAGAACCCTAACAGATAAGCTAAACCCCTGGGTAACTGTTAGTGTAAGCATGTTGGCGTTCTCTAGAGATGCACAAAGTTTTGTGCTATTGGGGGCAATCATGCATTACAGTGGTGTTAATCTAAACATGGAGGAAGATTCTCAAGTGACAATTTATACAGTTGTGTCTCTGTGAATGCATGCCTGTAATCTAGGATCCACCTGCTGTCTTATTTATGATCACTGGCAGACAAAATTGTGATATGGCACAAAGTTCAAAATCATGTGGCAAAGTTGTTCTACATCACATTTTTTAAGTGAGTACAAAGTGCTATGTTTCCACAGAAGTTCAGTACTAATAGCTGGACCAAAAGGCTGCTGAGCAGGGACACATAGCCAAACAGCCCTGTAATTGCAAGCTCTCTTCAATATAATCAAGTTATCTCATGGCTGAACATCCTATATGTGCCACTTGGATTTAGGTGTAAACCTAAGAGGCAGATGAAATTTGCAATAAGCAGCCTATTTCTAAATTCTTAGTAAGATGCCAAAGGCAGAAATCTTTCATCTAGCTCCCAGCATTTTAGAACGGGAATACTAACCATAAGAGGAAAACACATCAAGATGTGACATTCTGGTTCCAGTGGGGCTGTTTAAGGAGTAACAGCAACCAACTCCTTTTCCTTAGCTTAAATACTTCAATTATTATTGCTTTCAGTGGGTC
Source organism: Aleadryas rufinucha (assembly GCA_013397815.1). Lineage (NCBI taxonomy): Eukaryota > Metazoa > Chordata > Aves > Passeriformes > Aleadryas > Aleadryas rufinucha. The sequence continues at coordinate 486,602 of VZTH01004487.1, forward strand.
AGAAATCCTTAGGATCATTTCAATAAATCTATCATAGAGAGTGATATTCCATGTAAATTTATGCTGACTGAACCAAGGAGGTGATAATTTTTGTGAAGAAGCTGGAGTGCTCTACTGATACAAAACTTCTCCTTCATTATGTTGAGGCCTGGAGATTACCCCTGATTATAACGGGCACAGCAGCTAAGGGGCTCCAAAGACTGGGAGAGTGCAAGTGTCGTGCCACCATGGAATGCAGAAAGCCAAACAGGGTAATTGAAGCAACAATTGGCTGGTTACATTATCATAATCCCAGAGGGAAAACAAACATACAAATGAAGCCCCTGAAACCATGGAATACAACAGCAGAGAAACTGAAGACTAGAAATAGAATTAATGCTGATAAACAGTCTGTGAAGAAAGGCAAATCTTACTAAACACATCTGATTTATTCTTTAACACAAGCACAATTGTTAATCAATAAAAAGTTGATTTTCAAACACAGCAGGCCGTTCAATTTGGGGTGATTATACAAAGAAACAGATCCTAAAAGAAGTACTGGCCCCACCACTTCTTAAAATTCAACTGGTGTGAACTCTAGTCTCTAAGAACTTGCATTCAGATAACTCCTCTAATTGTTTTGATGGCAGTTTCTCAACAACAAGTTTTTCTCATTTTATCATCTGGTATTTGACCTCAAATTTTTTGTTTTCCTCAGAAACTTTAGTATCACACTGGCATGTTAGTCTTTCAGCTACTGTAATGTCTCAAGCTTATGGGTATGAGATCGGAAAAAAATTGACATTTTGCTAACCTATTTGTTAGGTGGTGACCAAAGAATTATATTAAACTTTTAATGTTTCTCTGCCTCTCTCTTCCAACTGTTTTTTACCTTTTCTTATTCTGGTTTTCTTTGTTACAATCTGCATTTCTCTTGTTCATTTGTGCTAAGTTTTGTATATTTTTTCCCCCTTCTCTTCTCTTGCTCTCCCTTCACCTCTCTTTCTGCTCTGTTGTGCCTCATTTGTCATTCAGGCAGCTTCTATTACTATAGTACAGTCCAAAAATTTGCAACTGGTTAGGAACTTTATGAATATTTCAGTGTTACACCTAAACCTTGAAATATATTACTGGAGAAGAATAAGACAAACTAAAGCCAAATGACTTTTAAAAAGCACTGCTGTGGAAACTGAAATTGTAGATCAGCGTGAACTCATAATTACCAGTTACAAACAGATAAAATAAGACAGATAGGAAGAGTTCAAACAGAAACTTTTAAAATATCTTATATAAGTGCTGAATTTTCCAGTGGCTGCACAAGAATTACACCTCACAGTGACTAGGAAAAACAAACCCAATGGTACTGCTGGAACATAAGGGCGAACATACAAATTGTGACTAGTGCAAAGGGCTGATTTTCATGCAACCCAAATTACATAACACTAAAATGCTTTTGCTTTGCTTAAAGATCCTGTCAGTGTCATTGTTGTCTGCATGACTTTTAAAAGCGCATCTCTCTGAAAGGGGTGAGCCCTAGAGCACGCACTGAAGTCACAATTCCCCATTTCATTTCATGGGCCAGGTAACAAGGAGTAGTTTCCTTGGCTCTTCAAGTTAAGCACAAATCAGTCTTAAAAATTCTGGGACTGGTGGAGAACAAGGGAGAGAGTTTTGGCATGAAGGCAGCTCCCAAGGAAAGGATAGGGGACCTATGTAGAGTCTTGGTGTTGGTTTCTTCAGTGTGACTCTCGTCAGTGAGCTGGACGTTGAGTGCAGTCATCTGAACTCCCAGAACAAGGGAAGCCTGCTCTGGGCCCTGGCACTCTACTTTTTGAGTGAAATTGAGACATATAGGCAGATATGAAGGATGCCCCAATTTATGCAGCACACCCAAGTCAAAGGAAGTGTAAGATTTTGTATTGGGAAGCAAAAGAGCAGCATTCATGTAGTGACTGAATTTTCATTACTTACAGGCTCTACCAGTTGTGAACTGAACCTGAAAATACAGGACTAGCAATCCCATTCATCTTATCCATTTTCAATAGAAACATATTCTATTCAATAAAATAGAATTTGCGAGCCTATAAATTGTCTTCTTATAAATGTGAGTTGTTAAGCACTCTAAGAGTGATTCCATTCAGCAGTCACTTACAAAGGAACATTTGTATTGATTCCCACAGGAGGGATTTCAGGAGCAGACCACCAGGATGTGCAACCTGTACAGTTTAAAAACATCATTTATATCAATGATGTAGTTGTCATATATAACTGTACACTACAAAAATACTTTGGTGGTGTTTATCAGGATGGGAAACCAGTGAAAAACATATCCTCAGTTAGGAAAACACTCTGACTTTGAGCTTGTGACTCCCATGAATTATCATTTGCATCTAGTAGTTGAAGGAAACCTTATTCATACTGTCAAGATTTAGTCCTTTCATCTGAAATCTCTGATTAGCCCAATTATCTACAGAATGTGGGTGCTTTCAAAAATTGCGTAGATTGCAGTAGGCTGAGAGTAAGCACACAGAAATGTACTGGGGAAAAAACCCATCCAGAGTCTTTCAGTAAAAAACAAGCACCAAAACACTAAAATGCAGGAAGTTGGGAGATTCCTGCGTATGACAGCTGACATTACTGCTTCCCAAGGAAATTCCCAGATTAATTAAGTAGGATCTATTCCTTTATAACTAATTGCATCATCATTGTTAATCTTTTTTCATTTTTCCTGCTGCCTCTGGGAAGTGTAGCTTGCAGAACAAAACAGTGAGAAACAAGGGTTAAGAATTTCTATGAAAAGAGAGGACAAAGAGGTTAGGGGTTGATTTTAAGCCTGTAGTTGACACAAAATATGGAGGGGGAGAAGATAAAGAAAAATGGAGAAGAGCCAAGGAGCAGGAGGAAATTGCTTTCTTTCCTGTTTCCCATTAACCTGACTCATTGGAAATGCCCCTAGACTAAGCTACATGCTTGTGCAATGTTCCACAAACAAGAAACCAGTATCTCATCCTTGACACAAATATGTTCAAAAGCACAGTCAGATACCATAAACAGAGCGATAACATCTAATCACTGAGATGTCTGCCTAAATTTCAAGGTGGGAAGTGAAAGTAATTACGGCATATGAACAAGGCTAATTTCGTGTGCAAAGGAATGCTAATTTTGCTAATTTGACACAACTGAGGAACCACATTAGGAGCTAGTGAGATAAAACAAGCAGCTAGAGAGTCTGCTGAAGAAGACAGTTTACTTCTGTAGAAGGTTACTGTTTGGTTATGCTGATTCAGAAAAATCACAGGAAGACTTGGGCTGGAGGTGACCTCCAGAGGCCATCCAGTCTGACCCTGTCACCAAGCAGGCTGATGTCCTAAGTTAAATCAGCTTGTTTGGGGCCTTGCCCTGCTCAGTCTTGAAAACCTCCAAGGGCAGAGATTCCATCAACTCTCTGGCCGATCTGTTCCAGTGCTTAACCACATTCATCACGACTTTTTTTCCCCTTGTTTTTCATTTCTGTATTACGTCTTTTGTCTACACCTACATACAGATTCCCATCTTCTCTATCCTGACGGGTTTCTGCCACACACGTTGCCAAATAGAGATATGACAATGCATCTATTCAAGTGCTGAGGAAATGAAAACTGTAGGAGAGGGCAGCTAGAGGATATCTCCGCTGTTGTGAGACCCCACCTGGAGTAGTGTGTCCAGCTCTCAGGACCCAACATAAGAAGGACATGGAACTGGTGGAGCAAGTCCAGAGGAGAGCCATAAAGGTATCAGAGAGTTGGAGAACCTCTCCTGTTAGCACAGGTTGAGAGAGCTGGGGTTGGTCAGCCAGGAGAAGAGAAGGCACGGGGGAGACTTTAAAGTATCTTCCAGTACCTAAATGGTGCCAACAAGAAAGCTGTAGAGGGACTTTTTACGGGGGCATACAGTGTTAGGAAGAGGGGAAACGGCTTCAAACTGAAAGAGGGTAGGTTTAGATTAGTAATTAGGAAGAAATTCTTTACTCTGGGGTAGGTGAGGCACAGAGAAGCTGTCAATGCCCATCCCTGGAATTGTTCAAGGCCAGGATGGTGGGACTCTGAGTAACCTGGTATAGTGGAAAGTGTCCCTGTGAACTTAAAGGTACCTTCCAACCCAAGCCATCCTATGAATCTATGATTCTGTGACATCTTCTTATGAGCTATTGCTTTTGCAGGTTCTAAAAGAGAACCCTTTCTTCTCCATGCACAAGAATATTGTAGGCCATGTAAAGCTGATTGCTGAAAGTATCACTGAATGTATTAAGAACAGCTGAGCTGAATTGCAAAAATCACCACATTAGATCAGGTCTGTAGCAGCCATATTTATAGCAATGCATGCATTTTAACACTTAAACAGTGGCAAAATTATGATTTCTCTACCATTTCAATATGACAAAACTGCTTTCTTTACAAGAAGAAATAATTTAATCAATATAAAAGCTTTGCAATGATAAAGGGAAATGATCTTCTAATATTATAAGTGGAATAGCCAAAATTGTTCAGAAAGGCAGGATAAGATGTATTCTGTTTCCTTACTTTATCAAAAAATTGAAATTATTGTACTCTGAAATAATTGCCTGTTTGTTGCCCATCTATAGCTAATGAGGGGACAACTCCATGAATTTAGCCCATACTTGTCAAATAGAACAAGTGGGTGAACTTTTAAACATATTTCATTTATCCACAGTGGGCAGCACCTTCTTTTTTACTACAGTATGTTTTTCTTCTTCCCTTTCCCCCAGGATCTGCTGTCCCTTTTCCCTATCCAAATAACCAAAAAAAGGTTTTTTAACATAGTATTGTATGGACTGACAGGCTCAGTTGCCTGCAAAACCACAACAGACCCACACAGAAACAAGATCCTACACATGCACTTCCTGGAGGAGCAGGAAATGGAAAACAGGTGAGTGTCTTGGCATGCTGACAGTCTGGAAGGTGGGAGCTGGCCACTCAGAAACATGCTTACTCTAACTGGTCAGCCAGCTAAGAATCACAATTCTCAGCTGATGCTGAGCCAAATGACATAAATTATCTGTCACGCTAAGGTATCGCTTAATGAGCTGTACTCTGCATGTGGGTCTTACATCATGAACAAATTATTCCATCAGCTGTCTGGTAGAGCTGAAATCACAGCATTCTCCTGACTTTCTTCTTTTTATAAGTGGAACATTTATTTTTATGAGATATTATTGGTTTTATTTATTTTCTTTCAGACAAATATATAAGCAAAGTTTATGCAGAGCTGGAGGCAGACTGATACAATAAAAATTGTACTTAGGGATTAGCATAAGGGTATCTCTATGTTAATCACTGCAGTGATTGTCAGTCTTGCAGACACATGCGGACTGTATTTTAACAGGAACATTTCTCCAAGGATTTACTGCTGTCACTAGCATAATAATACACTACAGTTGCTTATAAACAGCATATGGCCAAGGTGAAAGGAGCATTGCTTTTAATGAGCACCTTGTCTTCCTCTGTTTACTAGATTAAAAAATCTAGTATCAGCATCTTCTAGAGGAAGGAATGCTTTCAGAAACAAAATTATTTCCATACTAGTTTAGCATGCACAGATGAGTTGTTTTGCCATTACTCCCAGTGCATTGCACCTACATAGCTTCTGATCTGGAAGTGTCTTGCATCTGACCAAATCAAAATGAACTCAGAGGAAGATCCTTCAAGGTCATGCAGCTGACTGAGCCAGGTCTGCTAAAATTCTCTTGGCTACTCCAACTGACTGTGGTTTGGAATCCCTTGTTGCAGCATACTTTGAAGTTACATCACATGTAAAACCAAGAAGCAGGTGGTGACTTCAGACAGTGTCTGCTCTAAAGCATATGCAGATTAATGCTTCATTTTAGATCAGATGGATGGAGCTGAAAATTCAGGAAGAAATTTGGATAAGAAGAGAACATTAAAAGCACTGGTAAAATGGAGCAGAAAGTTTTAGCTTATCAATCATATTTTGACTTGGTTGTTTGAAGAATTTTAGAAGGCTTTTTAAGTGATTCATAAATGCAGGGCCATGAGTGCACTAATAGGCTTAAATTGCTTTGGCCAACCTCACTTGGGATCTCCACCCACATAAGCACTGCAGATTGGTCCCAGAATTCCATTTAAGCTCAGGCTTGGGCCCTCAGTCCTAGACTGAGCTATGGTGCTTTTGTAGGTGAAAAGCATAACTTAAATTGCTAATGCTGACAGGCTGCAGATACATTGTTGTGGATTACTGGCTGAAATTGAACTTTTGAATTTTCTGTCAGGAACCTGCTAGCAAAACCACTACATGATTGTTGTAAATTTTGGTAAAAATTAAACCAAACAAAAGCAGCAAATTCTGAATCTGTTGATTAGTGAAAGAACACAAGGCAAAACCACCTGTGCATAGACTACATACATTTTGGTGAACATAGCTCTGCAAGGGAAGCCACCAACTATGTACTCATCAAATAGAGTAAGAGATCTATTCTCTCATTTTAGTTTTCCTTTTTCTTCCTTAAATAACCCCTAGATCTGCTATGGCTGTTGTTTACTCTACTTGCTCTGTGATAATTGTAGTTGTATGTATCTTATTCTCTGTTTCTGGCACTGTCTCTGGATTGACTTCAGACCTGCTAACTTGTTGTCTGCCCTGCCTCCTTCCCTCTGGCTGCAATCCCTGATGAGACAGTGGACTTCAAGAATCACTGTGCTTTGGTGGCACCCTGCTATGACCCCCCCTGCTCAGATGTGGGGGGACTGTAACCTCACTGGGAGAACAGAACCCCACCTGCACTACCACCACCCTCTGCCATTGCTCACCCTCCCTGCTCTGGCTGTTTCTTGGTGGTATCTCAGAACAACAAACCTACCTACACTTCTGGAGACAATGAGTGTTGGCTAAACTTCCTGTGCTCTTAGAAATCACTTTCCTGCCAGTTCTAGGCACAGTACAGCCCACAGAAAGCCTGATCTATTTTTGAGTATTTGCTTTGTTTCAACCTTGTTTTGGGGAAGGCATGGGGTAGAACTACAGATCTGGGAAGAAATTAAAGGTGGAAGTGAAAAGTAGAGGTCAAAACCAAGGGGAATGAAAGTGAGAGACCTAGATTTTCAGAGTAGAGTGGAGCATTCAGAGCTGCCTGCTTGGTCCTCAGAGGAAAGAGCAATTATTTGTTCTGATCTGCCAGGACAGCAGGGGCTAGGAGAAGGTCTCAAGAGTCACCAGGAACACTTTGTCAAAGCAGAGAAATGGAACAAAACAAACTGCAAGAGTTTGACAATAGATGAATTGTTATATGACAATATGGTGAATGTCAAAGTACAGCAGTTTTCCATCATTTATTGGTGAACCAGCAGCAAAAACCTCAGCTTAAACCAGCTCTAAGACTGGGGGACAAAGAAATATCTATGGTTAGTCAAACTGTGAACCACCAGCTTGAAGAAGTTATGGAAGAGGCGAGTAAAATATTAAGATGCATCAGGCAAATTATTTCCAGTTTTCTACTTCAAATGCTATTATGTACAAGCTCATCTAGAATATTGCTGTAATTCTGACCACCCACTTCAATTCATCTATTTTTTTTTGTTATATGTACTTAGCAACATAACAAAATCTCTTTTCTATTCTATTTCTTGAGAAATTAGTTTGAGCCTAACAAGATATAGGCTGGCAGAAAACTAAAATATAAGGATAGTGAACAAAAGGGGCCAGAACTTGATTCTGTTGGTGGAAGATCATTTGAACATTAAGTGGCAATCAATGAGTTTATTTCAATAGTTAGAAGACCCTTTTATAATATAAAACAAATGGATGAGCACAAGAAGACTAAAGGACATTCAAAGAATATTTTAAGGAAACACATCTCTCAATGTATCATATTTTTTTTTCTTGTTATCACAGTTTCTTTTTAATATGTATCAATTATTTTAATTCAGTGGTCTGAGATTTTTTAGCTTAAGAGACCTTTAATTTTTCCAATCTAATGCAGCAAATTATTCTTTTTCTTGCTATAAAACTAATGTAATAAAGATAACACACTTTAAAACTGAGAGTATAATACTGGTATGGAATATGAGCCCACTTCCTGGTATAGGACCAGAAACATTCTTTTACATTCTACTGAATTTCTCAGGCAGTATATCTCAGAAAGACGAGCCGTGTCCAAACCTTTGGTCAACAGAAGGTCTGCCCTCCGTTACCTCCATCTTTATTACAATGAAAATTGCAACTGGGTGACAGATTAAATAGAAAAATCTTCCAACATATGGAAACATTTTAATATTCTACTGCCGACTATGGAGAGAATCACCTGAAACAACTTTAAATCTCTGTGTATTTGAGAAAGATAAAAGAAAACACCTTCTGAAACTTTGAAAATCATTAGGAGAGGAGGACAAGTGACTGAATAGCTTCGATCTTCTCTATAAACAGTCTCTATGATAGGACAGCATGCACGCTTAACAAGCCTGCAGATGATGCTGAGCCAGCAGGTGTTGGGAAGAGCAAGCAATATTGCATTTCCAAGAAACAGGGCTCCCACTCAGAGAGACCATGACAACCAGAAAATGGGCCAACAGGAAACTTGTGAAGTTCAAATTGCTGAAAGAAGAGTATAAATAAAAAAGTAATAGAAAGATAAGGATTATCGGAATATTGCTTTGATTTTGTCCATGAATAGCTAATAAAATGTGATTTTTTTTAAAATTTTTTCTTTCTTTTTAGTTGCAGAAATGACTGTGGATAAAATATGTTAGAGAGCTATGCAATCAATCATGCCCTGCAGAGGTTAGGAAGCTGTTCTGTGTCTCTTTCAGTAACAACAGCAAGCAGCAAAGGAAATTGAGTGCAACGCTTTCAGAACAAAATTTTAAAATTCATAACCAAAAAACCCCCACATACATCACAAAGGGTGGCTTTGAGATATATAGCTCCATCCCACAAGAACTGATGAGGTTTTAGAGTCCCTGGAGGTTTAAAAGGTATTGAAAGTTTTCTGGTGTGGGGAAAAAAGTGCACCCCTGCTGGCTATGAAATACAGAAGATGTTAATTGTGTTAAAAGAACAAAGTGACTGTTTGGAGTGTGCTTATCTGCTCTTCTCTCCACCATAAGCACCTTCTACTGATCCCGGGTTGGAGATGAGATGCTCTGGATGGACCTTTGAACAAACACAGCTGCACTCAGTCCTTGACAGCTCCCCTGCTGATGCTTCTTCCATTTTAAGTGAAACCACGAAGATTACAACCTCCTCTTCCCTTTCCTGCACACCCTTTCTCTAAGAAAGTCTAGGCACGTGTCCTGCACATGCTACAAGAAGTGTCTGACGTGGACAATCAAAGCAGCAGGAGACAGGGGAAAGTGCAGGGTGCAAGTAAAGAGTAATTCAGATGTAGTTGGGATGCTCTAAGCCTCACTCCAGTAGCAAACCCTATATCAGGAGAACATTGGATATTTGCTTATATGTATTGTGACTCATTGATGTGAAATCGGAAAAATAAAAGCATCTATTTTTCCCTTGATCTTTCCATTTTGATTGTGTTTCTGTAATACCTAACACAAAGGGAACATCATTTGAAGCTTGTAGTGCTAGCACTAGTGTTATTACTATTATTATTAGATTGTAACTTTTAGCAGTGATGACTTATAAACTAGAGGGCATAATGCAAGCAGCAGAGAAGGAGGCTGTAATTCAGTTCAGACAGTGATTTCACAAATGAGTTCCTTTCCACCATCCCAGGCGTAACAATTCTATTTTTTGATGTCTCTTTTCTTTCAATTGCTGCTATCTAAGCCTGTTCCTTAAGAAACTGGGGGAGATGCAGAGGGGGTGAAATTCAGGTATAATGCCTGTAACAGTATTTTTTACAAAGACAGAGTTATGTTAAATAATATTTTTTATCCTTTTATAGTATATTTATCTTATTATTGCATTAATAATGAGCTCATTTGTCAAAGAATTTGCTATCCTCTCTTAAGCAAATAATACATTTCAGAAAATCAAGGTATTGCATTTCTCTTCTGGCATATACACAATGTTTAACACTAAGACTAAATGAGATTTTTTCCTGGAAAGTTAGTCAGTTTTTGGCCTCATTGCATAATTAAAAGTAAGTGCAAGTTTTTTAACATAAGTTCAAAAAGCTTTTAGCAAGGGAAACTATTTTAATAAATTTGGAAATAAAAAAAATATAAAACTAAATGCTTGGTTTGAAAATGCAAAGGGGGTTTATTTCTCCTTTTGTTTAATGACAACAAGCTTTTAAAAAAAACTGTGCACCCCCTCAGGTTTTTTTAGGATAAGTGTAGCTATGATTTAATTTATTATTAATTACAATATCAGTGATTACAGAAAGCAGTGTTCTGGTTTGTGGAGTAATAATGTGCTAATGCAACAAGTATTTCAGATCAGAGAGGAAGATTCTGTGTCTACATCATGTGATGTCTTAAAAAGATCACAGTATGATCACAATTCATTGTGAAAATCAAAAAGCCCTGCTTGCCTCCTGTGGAAGCAGAAACATTCCAGCAAGAATTTCCACGAACTTTTGCAAGAGATGAATACCAAGTCAAAGAAAAAGGATTCCTTTACTTACATGGGTTCTGTTTCCCTTCTCTTCTTGTTAGAAGGTGAGCACACAGATGCAGATGTGAGGGCTGCAGACGAAGCCCACTCTGAAGCCTATTAGAGGTCTGATCCATGTCCTTTGGAAGAGCAGGCATTTTATGTCTATCTGCCAACACTGACTACATAATAAAAGCTCTTACTGTCCTGAACAGGGATTTTTTCAATTTGCTGAATAGAAATATGAGTTTACTGCTACTCCTGTGAGCATGTTCATGTCAGTTTCTTTATCTGGAATCCTAATCCTTTATATATACAGAGAAAAGAGCTGGAGCAGAGGTTAAGAGAAGTGAATTTCCTTATGATTGAGAGATATAATAAATTGAAATAATATTTTTCAATTATTCATACCATTCCTAATTCTAATTCTAATTTGGTTTATGCCCCATTTTTTTTCATCCAGTGATTATATTTTTCCCTAATAAATTTGTTCTCAATCTGAAAGATAAATCTATCACTATACACAAGTTATTTGATCAGTTAGATACAGATTTTCCTTGTTCATATTGTTTGCCACATACATTCTTGGAAATTAAATTCTTTGTTTGATATTAAGATTTTCCAAACTGCAAGGAAACTCTGATCTTAAAAAGGCATTTAGCACTTTCCAAGTAATGAAAATCCTACCCATTTATGCTAAACTTTAAGACTCTTGATTCCATTTGTTTCCCTTTCAAATTAAAAATAGATAATTGTAAAAATGGGAACCTAAAAAATTACTGACAATAATTCCTCAAATCTAAGTAATAAAACCGTGCACTGGTTTTGACAACTAACTACAAAGCAAGAAAAATAGTTTTCTTTCAGAGCACTATCTCTCATTATCTCTCTGCAACACATGAGGCTTTCATCTTTTAATGCCTTTAAATATTATGACCAGTCCCGCAGCATACAATCACTCCTTTCTCATAAAAAAGGGTGGCATATTTAGAGGCATCTTAGCCACAGAATCACAGGATCAGTTGGGTTGGAAAGGGCATCTGAGATCATCAACTCAAACCTATGACCCAACATCCCCATGGCAACTAGATCATGACACTCAGTGCCACGTCCAGTCTTTCCTCGAACACCTCCAGGGACAGTGACTCCAACACCTCCCTGGGCAGCCCATTCCATCATCTAATCACTCCTTCTGTGAAGAAATTCCTCCTGATGTCCAACCTAAACCTCCCATGGGGCAGATTAAGGCTATGTCCTCTTATCCTGTCGCTAGTTGCGTGGGAGAAGAAGCCGACCCACTCCTGGCTACCACCTCCTTTCCATCTGCAGCCTGGCCGCCCAAGAAGAGGCATAGAAGAAGAAGGTCTGCAAACCCTTCATTTTCGTCCATTTGCAATCATCTGCAGGACTCTCAAGTATGAGATTTTTATGTGAGCAAGAGTGAAAAAGTTCTAAGGACAAAGTAATTTCAGAATTACTATAATGGCAGAAGGACTATTATGAAAGTTGTAGCTAACTGCTCTGTATTTTACAAGAAAATAAGTATCAAAACCCACTTCAGGATCTATTGTTAACACCCCTCGAGTCCCTTTGATGTGGTAACTAAATCTAGGACATCAGAGCTACCCAGATCTGCCTTTAATTACCAGGAAAACCGTGAGTATTTTGTATTTTGGGGGGGTCTTTTAAATTGTTTTTATCTACCCAACCAAAATGTGCTCTGATTCCTCTTCAGGGAAGCAGACATTTCCTTCTAATTTGAGCAATACACTGGTCAGCTTCATAAAATGACTGCACAACACAACTCACCAGGGATTTGGATACTGAAGTGAATTTGAGAAGCCTCAAGAGAAGCCAAGGGAGATACTCAAGATTTTAGAATAGAGTTGAATTTTCCCTGGAATTGGAATTTTTTGCCCCAAATTGCTTATGATTTTTCAACAGGTGGTCTGCAGTGGCAAACTTTTCAAAATTCGACTTTTAGATTGGGATCTTCCTGCAGAACACTAAACTTAATTTCTTCTATGTTATATTTTCCCACATAAAGGAGTAGGTTTTTTTCAAAACTGATTGGCAAAAGTGTATTTTCCTAAATTTAGCCAGCCTCCTTATTCTACTTGCATAGAAATTAAAGGCCAGCCCCTGCTGGCTCCATGACAGCTCATAAACCTACTTGGGAAAGAGGTGTGTCCTACATGCTCAATTTCTGTTAACGTCCAACTGCATGGCAAGTTGCAGCAAGGAGCCAACTCAGCCCTTTCCCTTTTGGGATTTGTACACCTTCCCCTAGCCTGGATGAGGATCCTGTAGTCTATGAGAATTCAGCAGCAGTCTGTCCTAACATGTAAATTAACCCTGCTTTTAGTAGAGGCTGGACATGTTGACCTTCTGAGGCCCCTTCCAGCCCACATTATTCTTCCTACCCTTCCCACCAGACCATAGCCCCAACTAAGAGCTCAGCCCCACACTGCCACACCTACTCCCCTATCATCTATTCCCTACTACTGAAAACCAGCACCTCATCTCTGTTCCTCTCCTTATGCCAGCCAAGCCTTTCAGTCTTTCCCACATCTAGCATATATACAATCTCACCAGCCTCATTCTCCCACTCTTACACTATTTCTGTCCCGTGCCTAAACATTGAACTACTGAGGAAGGTGCTCCTGGTACCTGGCCAGGCTCACACAGGTACTGTGAAACACAGCAGAAGAGATTCAATGGCTAAAAAACTAGAACACTAAGTCCTTGACAGTCACCTGGTTTAGATAACCTGAATGAGTGATGTACCTGCACAGAGGCACTTGTCCCTGGGGTGAGACACCCATAAGAAGCCAGGACTTCTCAGTATTAGATGCTCATAATAGCCACAGCCTGGCAAAAATTTACAGAGACAGTGAGAAACACATAGTGATTTTACGGCAGTAAAATCTCACCACAGAAACCACTCTATTTTTCTTGGCCTTTCATTTTTATATTATCCAATATATTTTATTTTGGTTTAGCATTTTAAATCTTCCTATGGCTTTATTTTTAGGATATTATCGTGGTCCCTGCAAGTTCCATAAAATCCTTACTGAAGCATGACTGATGTTTTTCCTCATCGATGGTTACCAGGCTTTACATGTGGGAAAAACTCCTGCCTGATGCTCACAGTCGTACATATCATTCATATGATCCTCAGGAATGTCTGGCTTTAGCAAATTTCAGCCACACAGTCCCCTGTGGGTAGTTCCCTTAGCAATTGTACAGAAATTGGAACAACGATCTCCTCTGAACAGATTTTCCATCATTCATATATCTGTGATACAAGGTCAGATATGGCTTTTAATCTTCAAGCAGTTTGACTTAACTCATGGGATTCCACAACTGTGAGCCCTTTCTCTCCTCTGCATCACTTTAATATTTGAAGAACAAAATCCTTTTGAAGTTAGGATGCTTTTAGTTCTGCCTTTTCTTATCAAGGGACCTCATTAGTGTCAGTCTTCTAAATTATCAACAGGCAAAGGGGAGCTCCACATGACTGTACGCTTTTTTTTGGCACACTGCTTTGTATGTTTGTTATATAACTAAAATGCTCCCTAGCTTAAACCAATATGGTTACAGAGTCTTTACTTTGGCACAGCCACATTCAAAATGGAGCTTAATGGTCTTACTTGTCGTCCTAAAATTCTTAGCACAAAAAAAAAATGGGGGAGCATATTAGAGGCTAACACAAAGAGCAAGCCACAGAATCACAGTGGCCAAGTCTCTGAAGGGGAAGGTCCAAATCCACATTCCTTTTTCTATCCCATCCTGCCGTGTGGCCCCTCAGAAGTACCAAAAGAAGAGAGTGCTCAACTGTGTACTTTGAAATGGAATCTAATTTTGGGCAACTGCCCTCAGCCACCAGGTAGGCTCAGGTGCATCACTGCCGTGAGCTGTTCTTCACACGAAGAGTAGAAATGCTCATGTTTTTAATTAGACATCCACATTTCTTAGATTACTGCTGGCTTTCAAGTAACTGCCAAAACCATGGCACAGGCAGAACTTCATCTAATTCCTGATCCCTACTAAAGCAAAATCTTCTCAGGGTCAGTTGGTTATTGAAATCACAAGTGATGCAATCACAAATTCATGTATGATAGAAAATCTTAAAAAGACTTGAATCTGAGCTGTTTTATTGCAGGAGCTCAAATGTATTTTATTGCAGAATGGATGAGTCTCTTGCACTTTGCGAGACTGGGTAAATGTGAAGAAATACTACCACTGGTAACTGAAAAAGTGATGTTCTCTATCCTCTCCAAAATTCCTTTTCATCAAAAGCAGACCAGGCCCATGGAGAGCATCTGGGGCCTCAAGTCCACTGCTGGTGCCTGAGTTCTCACATCCAGCCTGAAAACCCCATCCAGCTCCAAATTTCTCACGTCACATTGCTATATCCCTTTCTCAGTTCCCTATCTCAGCTCCATATGCCCTGTTTCAGTCCACTGATACCCTACAAGAATTAAATAAGTCTATATCAAGGTTCCTTGAGCCCAGACCGATAAGAGGTGGCACCTTGCTGCTGCTGGTACCTGGCCATGGTTACTGCCACCATCTGAGCTGCAGATTGACATTTTGGCTTGACCTTGGTCCTGTCTCACTACCAGACATTCGCCTGAGGATCTGGGCTCTTTGCTTAATCACTTTGTTGGGTGCTGTGGGGCTGGGCGCTGGCTGCAGTGGCCTCTGCTCTGTTGACCATATTTTCATGTCCCTGAAGGAACAGTTGACCTTTGGTGCTCCTGGACAGGTGGGAGGGTTTGTTTGTGGAAGGTGGAAGTCTCACTTGCATCACCCTGATAGAATGTACTCTGAATGTATAGTTCTTGCTTTTCACCTGATTTCAAGGCTGCTTTCTTGACCCATCACTGTCATCTTCAATTACGATCCTTTCCTCTAAACTACCTGAAACTGCTTTCTAGTGTAGTAACTTAGCAAATTACATTTATTCAGCCAAAACATTTATGAATACATTGACTAAATTCCTACCTGAAGAAAAGCTTTGGTGACACCTTGCACAATACATCTCTTCCAATTTGATGTCAAATCATGAGTACAGCTTTCCAGTAAGTTGTATCTGTCCTTCAATTCTTCACATTTATGTTGTATTTTTTCCTTAACTTCATTATAACAGCACCACGGAAGATTTTTACTAAAATACTGACATGGGGTTTCATATAGGAGGAGAGCTAGCTTATTCTGAAATAATTCATTATTGGTAAGGCCATGTTGATATTTTTCACTGTGTTAATTCCTAGTTGGTTCAAAAACTGTTATCAGTTTCAACAGCTTTTTGGGAATGAGACTCAGATTCTCTGAATTATATGGTGACAGCTCATGACGTACACCACCCAAAGAAAAACCAAACAAAAAAAAACTCCTTCACTATATCTAATCTTCCAGAACCTCCTTTATCCATTAAACTGCTCTCAGAGTTAACTGACTGCATCTCTTAGACCAAATCCTTAAAGTATCAGAAGCTGAATTTCATTTGTTTATGCCTATTTCAAATCATCGGGTACTGATACTTTCCAACCTGTTGTCTTTCCATTCTAGCCCAAGCCTTTTGTTAGTTATATAAACCCAAGGTAATCATTTGGCTATAAACTTAACAGACAGAAAAGATCTTTGGCACATTTGCCTTATTAACATTGCTTCTCATTTGTTTTTCACTTTCTTTTACCCTTTACTCTAGCTCTGCCTTAATTTTTCTAACTCTGTTAATAACCACTTGCATCTATTCTTTCTTCTCATCTTCAGAAACCTGATTCATTTTATGCTTTCAGTAGGATTCCTGCTTCCCTTATATTCTTTTATATTTTATTTTCTTGGCCTCTAAGCTTCACTTCTGACAGTGATGGCTGATAGCCAACAGCAAGCCAAGGGTGCAAGAAATTGAACTGAAATGGCATTGGTCTTGTGAAATATCTTTTGCAACATTCCCATTCCCCAGGCATTCAAGCATCTCACAGAAGACCACAGTTTCAGTGCAAGCCCAGGGCTTTTCTAAAAGCAACCTGTTTAACGCTTTGGAAATAAATGTAAGGAATAATCAGACATGAGTTTAAAAGAAAAGTTTTTGTTTTTAAAATAACTCTGTATTTTAGAAAAGCATCATAGAATGCAGAAATGCAGGTATTTTCTTCCTTCTGTTTATAAATCCCCCTTTTACCTATTTATGTTTAAACTGAAAGTTCAAACTGCTTGTGCATCTTTCAATTTAAATGAATTTATCTTCTGTTCAGATTCCATTTATTCCATGACTTCCCCGGTTCTGAATCATCAAAATCCCTTCCTAGATTGTTTTACACAGACAAGAAATGTAATCAATGAATAATTATTGCTCATAGGGTGTTACATACATCAATGTTATGATTTGTGATTTTTTTTTTTTTAATTTATTTGTTGGTTTAGAATGGAGTCCTACAGTACAACCTAGTCACCTACAAGTAAAGCTCAGAATATTGGTGGTAGTACAAATTCTTTAAAACCATCTTCTGCTTTATCCTTTGCTCTGTCCCTGAGTCATATTCTTTGGGTGAGACACTGCTCTGCATGAGAGATGTTTACACTTTGTTCTGCCTAGATAAACATTCTATAACACAGGCTCAACATTAAGCTCTAGCTAATATTTGCTAAACTTCTTATCGCAGATTAAGGTGTGGCTACACTATGCTGGTTAAACAGCCATTCAAAACATACCCAAAGTTTTCCAGGAGCCTAAATACAATATACACCACATGATTCTGATTGGCTCTTCCAACTTTAATAAGCTTTTTTCCCTGCATTGGTCTTTTTCCCATTGTTATAAATAATATATAATAGTTATGTATACAGATATTTTAACCTTTTTGGCAAATGATAATACCTCTAGCAATGCTATGTTTTCATATGTTATGCCCATTTCTCCATAGTGGCCTTGGGTATCAAGTACAGCACTCATTGTCATTACTGAAATTTAAGATCCAAGTGCTAAAGTAGAGTTAAATGATGATTCTTCCTCAGAAACAGATACACAGTGCCTACAACAGGTACTAAACCTGAAATCTATAATGATTGATCTGCAGTACGAACATTCCGCTCTTCTCTTCAATTTTTATGACTGAAGCTATTGAAACAACTCGTTTAGCAAAACTAACACTGGAAGCACGTCAGAGGCTTAGACCAGATAAAGAGAAACAACAAAAGGTCTTTTTCTGGAACTGGGACTCATTGTGTAAGGAGTTGTGAAACTGAATAAAGGATAAATAATAGCTGAATGATAATTATGACCTCAATTACACAGTCATAGTATGGGAAGGCAGGTTTACTCCTCTTTCAAATAATCATTTTTAGTATATTAATTATGCAAAAGGTTGCATGCAAATGGAATTTCAGCTCCTAAAATGTCAAACAGCTAGAAATCATTTGGGGAACTAAATAATGACTTCTTTGCAAATGTCAAATTACTAAAAACAACACAACATTTTTCAGAAACCTTCTTGAAATGAAAAATGACTTCTAACCAAGTCACTTAAACAGATAAAATAGTGGTTCAGGAAAAAAAGTCTCTCAACTGCTAGTTACAAATAGATAATTGCTAGCAAAACATGCCACTTTTCCTATACTAAATGCTCTTGACCATTTGTGCTAAAGGCAGTGTATATTCACTCAGAGAAAAAACATTTGGAAGAAGTAGTGATGTGAGAAGAAAATACACTTTTGACTTCACAGTCTGCTGTAACACTGTTCTGATGGGAAAACAAGAAAAATTGTCACCAAAGTGTTATTTTGTCATAAAATGGAATGAGCTCAGTGGACTGTATCAAAGAGTCAGGTCTGGTTTTATTTATTCCATATCAATGCAGAACAGATATTGCATATATTTAGAGAATTTAATTCAGTAAAGTAAGTAGTCTCATGGAGGTGTTCATCTTCACTGCCTATGTGTTGTTCTGTCTACTGAGTTCTTGAATTTCTTTTGAACTTTAATCTTTCCTGTCACACGATGCATCTGTATTGGCAATGGAGACTATCTCGATTATGGTAGAAGTCTGAAGGGGCACAAACGAGAGCAAAATAAAATCATCCAATGTTTATTGCACCGCTCTGTGTTCTTAAGAAGTGAAAGGCAAAAGAAAATGTGTTCAAAAGTTTCTGTCTAGAGGTTTTCATGGATTTTTGCACATTCATGTCAGCCCAATAGGAAGAGGGGTATTTTGCCATTTTTATGTACGGGGTTTGAATTGAATAGGTAGGGTTAAGAATTTCAGAATCTAAACCAGACTTATAAAAAACAGCATTTTTTGTCTCATCTGTTATATCAACACATTCATTTATTTTAAAGACACATGAAAAGGAAACCTGCTAAACAGAAACTGAGAAAGATACCGCTTTAGCTATCAACAGCAATGCATTTGATTAACATTTCTTATTTTCCTGTGTTAGTTTATCTACCAAATTTCAGATTTAAACCGTAACTTGTTTCACAAAGCAATCATATTTGGGAATTATAATATGACTCAAGTATCAAAATTACTGACTCAGCTGTCACAGTTACAGATATACAGAGGGACTCTCAAAATGTCTCATAATCTACTCTCTACATTTTAACAGATGAAGTGTAGCTAAGTAATTTGTACAGACACTTATCTAATCTTTTCTTATTTACTTGGAGTGAAAGAGTTGGTGATTCTGGGAATAAGGGTGTCCGCACAAGTGCCCAGTTCAGAGACACAGGGTTTCAGAGGTGTCATTTACTATATATAGTGTCAGTATCACTATCATTTGTAGGCATCCACACTGCTGCTTTCAGAGTAAACTTAAGATTGCCTACTGATGATTTTATCCCTTATACTCCTTTTTTTTCTGAATTAGATGGTCTTTCTCACAGCTCTTCAGCAATTTTTCTCCATCCAAACTCCACGTGAATTAACAACCTGTCCCTAATTATTTTTTTTATATTCATTTCAGTTTTGATACACCATTGCAGCAGATAACAATAGAAAATGGAGGAAGATACTAGTGCTGCTACTACTGCTACTACTGAAAATGGAAGGTGATAAAAGAAAGATTTGTTAGGGCATGGCGAAAGAAGATAGATAAAGATGATAAAGGATTTTGAAACAGAAGATGGATGGATAGGTGAGAAAGGAGCAATGAATCTGTAAATAATTGAAGGCTGTAATTCCTCGGCAAATATGAAGGCACATGAATATTGGCTGAAATTCATTTCATGAATGCTGCATGAGTTTTTAATAGTTAAATGGTTTGTATGCTCTGGAGTAGTTCAGCTCAGTGTGATCAACATATTGGTTTGGGTCTTTATCTCACTTTAGGAGATGGGGGTCTCCTGGTAAAGCACTTGGAGGAGATCTTCCAATTTTAGATTGCTCTGGGTCTATGAAAATTGCACTGTGAACAGAACCAATACAAGGTAAGTGGTGACTACTGGCTAATTTTCTTAGAGAACACTCTCCTGTACTAAGCCAAAACAGTAATGTACCCATATGTACACCTGCTCAAACCACTGCAGCCTGAGCTAACCAGAGCATCTAACCAGGGAACTCTTCTGAAGGCGAGTACTTGACCAAGTTTTGAGAGTTCTAAAGTCAACAACAAGACGACAAGTATGCCTGTTCCACTCCTGTGGGCTTCTGAGCTGAACATGTATCTTCTTATTGTTGCAAGCAGGGATATAAAAGAGAATGTATTATCAGGTGGTAAGCAAGGATATAAAGGAGAATATATTATCAGGTGGTGGACTGCAAGGTTGGGAACAGGAGTACAAAAAAGATTGGGAAACTCTAGCATTTTGTACAGATAATGCCTTGTACAGAAGTTTGCCCTGAAGAAGTGGGTAATCAAACATTAAAACTTGAAAATTTCCTTTCATTCTATTGCAAACTCTATGCCCATGCTTACTCTCCACTTAAGAAACTTATCTTTGTCTCTGCTTTTCCTGAGTTTCATTATTAATCAGAGAACACATATGGAAATTTAACGTTGCTCGGAGCGTAGCTATGATGAGATAGCCACCACTNTTCTTTATCCCTTTGTTTGACATTTGTATTGTATGGTTTTATTAGCACAGAGCACCTCTTTCAACTTCAGCTTTCTGAACACCCCCCAGAAAATCTCATCTATCATATTAGTAGAGATGTCAAGTACACAGTCTTCATGATACCTATGAAATTCTAGTTATTTTATGGACATTGTACAAGGATTTCCTGTCTGCTCAAAAGTGGAAGTGAAAGTAACTGGAGCAAGAGTCACTGGATGGTTTTATGGAGTAAATGCTAGATGAGCCTAGCACAGTCGTCCTGTCCGAAGGAATACACAGCCTCAATAGTCAAGACACAAAGAATGATCAGATTTAAATTAAGATATGGGATAATAAGCAAAGATCCCAATTGTAGACATTATTATCATATTATTGTCAATGTGTTATATAGCATATTAAGACCCTCTAAAAAGATCATATGTCCATGGAACACACATCCTCAGTAGAAGCACTAAGAACGCAGGGTAACAGATAGAAAAATGATCCTGTCATTATTCTGAGTGACCTATAAAGACACACTGAATCTTAAACACCTTAAAATGTCTCAAACTGAAAGACAGGCAAACTGAAGGCCAACGTGTCTGCAAGCTTTTTATTATACTGGTTTGAACTTGGAGTTCTTCACAACCAAAAAAATCTCCCTGCCAATGAACAAGAAAGGGTCAGGAAAACTTCTCATTAATGTTTTTGAATATAATTCTGAGCAGGCCAGCTAAAACTAAAGAGATGTGCTCACACAGCCTGTGTAGAACACACGCATGCTGAACATGAAGTATAGCTTTGTAGATAAGCCTATGAATGAGTAGATGACAAGGCCTTTGCAACAGACACCAAGCTGGAACTTATTCCAGGTGTTCTGCAACATGAAGGCGCTCATTTCACACCAATTGGGAATAGCCAGGAATAGGATAGACACGAGCTGTTTGGAATAACAGCTAAAGACATTGCTCTGTCAAGGAGATCATAAAGACATAATAGAGGTAGGCTTTGTCTGTTTATACTTCAGTCTTCATATTACTCATCCTGTTCCTGCTCTTTTCTCCACTTTATCTTATGGTTTTGGCTGTTTGAAGTTTTGTTTCCACTCAGAGCACCTTTTTGCATCAGTCCCTTGTTGGTCAGTCTCTTCCATCCTGACATCTACTAATCACTGCACCCTGGCCAACTCTTCTCCCCAAGTTATTTTTGTGAGTTTTGGGTTTTGTTGTTTTGTTTTGTTTTTCCTGTGTTCCATTTCTCATTCTCTTTCTCCAGTCCACATCCATTTCTTTTTATTTTTCTCCATATTTTCTGCCTTGCCTCTTGCTCATATAAGAAATAATGCTCCCCTTAATTAAGCAGAAGAAATTCTGTGGCAAGGAGACATGAGTGCTAGGGAGGATGGAGTCTCCCTTTCACTCACTCTCCTGGAATTAATCTCCCAGGAATTAATTACAATTGCAGATAAAGGGTGCATGATACCAACTCATACTTTGCTAGAATTTTTTTGATGTTGTTGGTTATATGCTTTTTTACCCATTGTACAGCTTGGGAACTTGAATCATAATGCTGAAGTATAGAGGAATCAAAGATATTGATTCTGACAAGAAGAAATATGCTTTTTCAATATGTAAGCAGCCATAAAGAACAAGGTGCAAATATTGATTTGGTATATTGCTATCATTCTTTACTTAAGAGTGTTCGCTGAGACAGTGATGTCTGTGGTCAATGGTGTTACAATGGTTATTGCTGTAGCATGGACTGCAGCCGATCTGACACTGAGACAGCCATTAACATGCTTTGAAATAAAATCATTAGATATATGTCCAGAGCTAAAATTAGATAGTAATGTTTATCAGCGAGCTTGAAAAATAATTCAAGAAAAATGTGGTAGAAAAACAGTGGAGTAGACTTGTGATACAATAAACTGCTATTGCATTTTGCCACAGAATTATATCTTCGAGCACAGCTATGTAAGTAAAGAAAAACCACATATATCAGGATCCAGGAGGTCTTTACCTCTTCTGGTTCACGTTTTACTTCTATTTTTTTCTCTCTTTTCACATTGAAATGGGAAGTATGTTTATACTAGGTAATTAAGAACCCAATACTTGGATTCTTAATCCTCTAGCAGGAGGGAAGAATGTGGTTGTTGTTCAGAAATAGAGATAAGAGTTGTTTTTGTTCTGGGGACATGGATGCCCAAGTTAGACTTACACTCTGCAATTTTCTTTGCCACGTGGCACACTGTACACAGTTACTCTTGAGATACCTTCATTTTTCCAGTGGTAAAATCTGCAGTCACTGGAAATACCTAAAGTGTTCTGTGCAAATGAGCACAGAATTTTGTTCCACAAAATAGCTTCACTCCAGCACATAATAGGTAAATATTGTAACACTCAAACAACACAGTTACCCCATGTTCACTTTAAAATTTCAGATCATGGACTAAGGAACAAAAGGTGAATGTGCAAATAGATTTAAACAGTGAATATGAGAAGATGGCACACTCACAAACGCTCTTCTGGGAGAAAATATAAACAAGCAACACAAGTGGTAACTTTATAGGGCTGCTCATAACTAAATGTTCCCAGGTGTTTTTACATCACTACAATTAATTAACCACTCTTCCATAGTACTTAATAGTTAACAAAGAGCTCTTTGAGATGCTCTTTGAGGGATAAAACAGGGATAACCATTCAGTCTTTTTAAATCTCTGCTTTTCTAGACAAGCACACCATAACAAAAGGGGGGGAAAAAGGTTGTCAGAAAGAGCTAGAAAGTGTCAGAAAGCTTCCATCAAACTAATGGAGCCCATAAATGATAGCAAAACACAAGATAATGGTGTACTTGCAAGCCTTCATCCTTAATGATGCTGAAATTTGAGACCATTTTGTTTGTGCATTTGGAAAAGTGGTATAAGACTCCTCAGAGGCAATACTGTCAATACTGCTCTTCCTTAAACTAAAGGGTTTTCTTCTTCCATAGTTGTTACACAGTGTTAGGCTGAAAGCAAGGCATTTTCAATGCAATTCATACAGGAACAAAGCAGACAGCTGTGCCATGGGGAGGACTCTCACTGCAGAGGTGCGAAGAACACAGGGCTGAGTTTCCATAAAGAGACTGGGACCTGCTGGGCAACCTGGGGCTGGGTTTGTTAATCAGTGTGGAGGCAGGGGAGATGTGTGGAAGGCAGCCAGCAACAGGAGCCTGACTCTGAAAGTGACCCATAGAGTGAGGGACGGGGAATCAGAAAGAAACTGTGGCTGAGCTCTGAATTGGGAAGGTCTGGAGGGGAAGAAAAGAATCAGGAGCTCCCAAGAAAAAAAAAGAGCATGAGCATTTTTAAGGATGTGAGCTGCATGCATAATAGAAAGTGCTCTGATATTTGGGCACAAAACCTCAGCTGGATGTACAACATTACTGAATACTTTCAAAAAGCTGAGTTTGCAATATTTGTACCTTTTTAACAATAGATGAAGAGAAGGAAATGTTTGTTGCTTCATTTTCTTTCATCTTTGTGAAGAGTGATGGTTAGGACTGGGAGACAGATTTTTTCACACTATCTAGTATGAGGCCACGGTTTGGATTTGTGCTCGAAATAGCATTGTTAACACAGGAATGTTTTCATTAGCACTGAGCAGCCCTTACACAGATCCAAGGCCTTTTCTGCTCCTCACCCCACCACACAAGTGAGGAGACTGGGGGTGCACAAGGAGTTAAGAGGGGTACAGTGGGACAGCTGACCCTGACTGACCAAAGGAACATCTTATAGCATATGGCATCATGCTCAGCATGTAAACCTGGGAGAAGAAAAAGGAAGGGGGAGACATGTTTGGAGTGATGGCATTTGTCTTCCCAAGTCATGGTTGCATGTGATGGAGCCTTGTTTTCCTGAGGATGGCTGAGCACCTGCCTGCCCGTGGGAAGTGGGGAATGAATTCCTTGTTCTGCTTTGTTTGCATGCACAGTTTTTGCTTTCCCTGTTAAACTATCTTTCTCTCAACCCACGAGTGCTCTCACTTTTACCCTTCTCCTTCTCTGTCCCATCCCACTGTTGGGGGGAATGAGTGAATGGCTGTGTGGTGTTTAGCTGCCTGCCAGCTCAAAGCAGAACATGTAGTGTTATGTAAAAAGCTGGGTAGAAGCATTTAGTTGTGGCCTGTAAACAGCTGGTAGAGATGCTCCTCTCCCTCTAATGCTCAAGGAGGACTTAGGCAAAAATTGAATGTGGGATTCATACTGTCCTTACTGAGGACGCAATTCTGTTCTTGAGAGGATAGATGACCTTGTAACCTGCCTTCATGATCTCTTCTCTGTCTCATTTAGGTACAGTTTGAAACTAGTTCCAGACAAACCATTTCTACAAGTACATATTTTTCAAATTCTTACTTATACAATCAATATTAATTATTAACTGGAGGATCTTGTGCACTAAGTCCTCATATTCCATGCATGTAGACACCATCACAGGAAAAGTGGATAGGTAGGAGTAGAAGTGGATAGGTAGGGGTTAACTCTCTTGGGGGACAAGAAATCTTGTAGAGGGATATTTGTAAATGAGCACTTGACGACCTCCTTGAAGAGGTTGATTGTAACATCTAGAGCAAAAGTATTTTAAGTATCAGTTCAATAAAAATTCTCTTTCTTTATCTTATGTCAGTTTTGAAGGCAATTTTTGGGGGGTTTTTGTACTCTCTACTTTTTATCCTTGCTTTTATCTTTTACTTTTTATCCTTGCTATATTTCCATTATGGTATGATTCTGTCAGATTAGAAAAAACAAACAATCAAACAAAAAAACCTCACCAAAAAAAACCCCAAACAAACAAAAGAAACCCAACCCAACCCAAACGAAGTCAAAACAACAACAACAACAACAAAAAACACCAAACAACAACAGCAACAACAAACCACCAAACCACCCCACACTGCCACACACATACACTTTGCCAGATTCTTGTGCTGCTGTTTTATCTGAAAATCCTATTTATTTTTTGAGTGACTTCTAGTCTACTGTGAACAAATATGGAAAAATATAAATGCCCTGGCTGAAAATGACCAGGTGAGTGTGGCCACTCATCTGTACGCAGTATTTTCCTGAAAGCATACTTTTCCTTGGTACAAAAAGCTGTTAGCAAGAAGTCATTAAAAAACTCCTAAATATTGATGTGAGGAAATGCAGCAGCAAGGGGATTAGGAGACTGGCTTTAAAGCATAAGCTTGCAGCAGGTAGACAATTATGACTCACACATCTGTGCTGTCCTCAGTGAATTTAGCACTGTAATCAACAGTATATACATTTGTCTCTTTTCCATCAGGTAAACCAAAAAAGGTTTAGTCACATTTTCCATTTATCCTTCTAACTCTGTAAGATCAGTATGTCCCACAGTTATTTTAGATGCAGCAGTACTGCCTTTCCATTCATTTTAAAATAAGTTCCCAATGACTCCATTCTGGGAACAGATTTTCTGCCTTGTTTGGGTTTCTGTATGCAACTTTTAATCAAAATATACAGTGTAGCTGGCGAAAATCCTACACTCCCTCTATATCACTGTGTTATTATTAACAGATAAATACAAATAATAGTACTATGTCTTTTAATCTGAAATTTCTAAGGAAATTTGAGTGAGTTTTCAGCTTTGCATTCAGTCCTACAAGCTTTTGATTCCTTTCTAAACTTGGCTTGACAGGACGGTAGAGCTACCAAAGATGCACAGCTGCTTCAAGTGTCGTAAAACTTGGAGAGGGGTGGGCAGAGAGGCACCAGCAGCAGAGCTGGGGTGTGCCCCTCGTGGCAGAGGCGCTGGGCACCTGAGTGGCACTTGGGTCTGAAGGGCACAGGAAGGACCAGCAGCCACCTATTGTGCTTTCCTGGTGGCCAAGGGGGCAGAAGGGGCTGAGAGCACTGCCAAGGCAACGGGTGAGGTGAGGTGAGGTGAGGTGAGGTGAGGTGAGGTGAGGTGAGGTGACGTGACGTGACGTGACGTGACGTGATGTGACGTGACGTGACGTGAGGGAAGCAGAGGTGGTGGGAATGCGAAGGTGAAGATGCCGTCTGATGGGACACGGGAGGAACGCAGCGATACTGCGGGGGATACGATGCATTTCCTCAGGAAAACCGGCTTTGGTTGATCTGTCGCTTAAGGGACAAATATGTTCAAAAACTTCTGTTTGAAAGGAAATAAGAAATTACGTATTTTTAAATTAAATAATGGAAAAGCTATGCAACTATCTTTGTTTTTCCTTTGTTTTTATTGATTAGGCTTCTTTCTCTAATCAAAATCAAAACCTAAAGAGGAGTTTGAATTTCTGCAAGTTAACTAGTTTGTCATTTTTCTTGGAAAATTATTTCTAACCCCTTAAACTTTCTTTATACTTCCCATCTGTCATTTCATTCATGGTATACTGGTGAAAAATTGCCACAGAATGCCTGCCTGCCTTATCAGTTATGGCCAGGTAGCAGCGGCTAAGTTCTGATTCCAAATTTGCTTCAAAGTGTGGACATTAATAAAACATTTATAGGTGCTAATTGGTCCACTACACAGTATTGAGCTTCATGCAGAGGTTCCTTGCCAACAGCGTAAACACTTTAATATGGAAAATGTTACATCTGATTTTTACTTGTTGCCTGTACTGGGATAGAGTCAGCAGGATTATTTGGGTCCAGGTCAGAGCTTGCTAAAGTGTATTAGCTTTCACATTAAATCACATTACCGACATAAATAACACATTTTTATGCTACAAGGCCTGAAGTAGGAACCAAACAGTACTTTGCATGCTTTGTTACCTCAGGTACTACTTCACCATTTTATGATAATAGTTTAAATAAATCATTTTCAAACAAAGAACACTTAAAATTAAGCCTCCAGGATAGTATTTAGAAGACTTGTTTCTGCTCTTGAATTTGCTATAGCTTCTGCATTTGACCTTTGGCCAAGATAATTAGGGCTTTGCTTTCCATGTTTAATTCACTGTCTGTGAAGTGGTGATAATGTTATATTTGGCTTGTAAGAGGTAAAAGCATTCATGTTTGTAATGAGTTGAAATACCATGGCAATAAAAGACAGTGGAGGGCAAGCAAATGCGTAGAGCTGTTTTGCTCCCAAAGCACCTCATGTTTTCCCCTGGTTCTGCTGGAGATAAAGCTATTTTTCTTCCCTACCAGACCTAGAGTTTAAGGTATTGGTATGAATGTTCTTCTGGCCAAAATCCCACAGTAAATAAATAGTGTCATCTCGAGTCTAGTTCTTGCTTCAGGCAGGATGGACTTCAAAGCTAGGTCTTGCTCAGGAATTTAGGCATGTTTTGAAAATTTCTAAGGATGGAGATTGCCCTTTCTCTCTGGGCAGCCTGTGACAGTGCTCCATTCAATTGTGGAGTTGAATTTTTCCTTCTGTCTGCTTGGAATTTCCCTTCTTCAGTCTGAGTATTGTCTCCCCTCTTTACTTCATGCATCTCTGAGAAAAATCTGACTCTGTTTTCTCTTTAGCACCCCTTTGGGTAGAAGAACACAGCAATTACATCATCCCAATGCTTTTCTTCTTTTCTAAAAGCTGTTTAGGCTTTTAGAGAAATTTGGATGAGGAGGTGGTTTTAGATTTAGTATTTTTTTTTAGCTCTGATGAAATAGACTGCTTTGAAACTGAACAGCAATTTAAAATTATCTGCAAACATGACTTTTTCCCCTGAATTCTGGAAAGAAGTAATCCCACTGTGAATATTTTTAAAAAGTGATGTGTCTTAATTTCACTCACAGGAGAATCACATCATTTTCTCAGAGCCCAGCTTAGTACTTGAGGTTGTTATATTAGCATTAGATTTTACATTCAAGAATGAAATAAGTAAGAAAATCTTCTCAGTGTTAAAAATAAATAATGTCAAGAAAGGTAATGGCAAGCTGATGGCCAGCAAAGTGATAGCAGTGAGGCCTTACACTAAATTGCCCTGCTACCATGGAGCTTAGAAAACAGACAATGTCAAAACTCTGTGATACCTCTTCTTCCTCTTCTTAGGTGTCAAGATAGGCAGAGTGGAGGGACACAAGACCTCATGAATCTGTGGACAATTTAACAGTAGACCTTGAAAACTTATTTCTAAAATATTTCACCTCAAAATCATGTTTTCCAGAGTTAGGTAATTACTCTTGTACTTTGTCTCAATCAAGTCCATGTTCATTAATGTTTGTTAAAAAATATTTTGCATATGTTTAACAATATAAGATAGGTATGAAACCCTTAAGTTACAGAGCAGTCCTTAATTTAATGAGAAGAATGCCTCCTATCTCTTCAATAAATTAGAAGCAAATTTACTTTTGAGGAAAACAACTGAGAAAACTCTTCAGGAGTACTTGAGAGAAACTTCTCATAAAGTTAGTGTGCTTCACAGCTAAGATCTCCCTGTTGATGCTGCTTAAAGTGTAAGATTACATATGTGATGAATCACCTTAAGAAAACTTCTACAATTTCTTTGATGAATAGGGGCAGAAGGACAGGCACCTTTTTGCATAAGAAAATTAAATGCTTTTTTTTCTTTCATTTCTTCAGGTGTGACATTGTGCAATCATTTTAAATAAATCATTTCAACCCCTTCCTACCCTTTTAGTGCTACTGTAGTTGGAGCTGAACGGCCTTACAAGGTCAGTGGCTAACTTCAAGCTATCCCCCACCTAGGAACAACGGAGTGGTCATCTGCAGTTCCAAGCAAGGAATGCTTAGAGGGCAGTAAGCATGGACCAAGCCATCTGAGATGGTTGTGGGTAGTATTTGCACATTGGCATCACATACATTACGATGACAGGAATCTTTATCGATAAAGGCACAATATTATTAGTGCAGTTACTGACTCACACATAGCACAACCAGAGAAATTGTTCTGTGCTTCTGTATATCCAATGTATATGTGTAACAAACAACGTCTCCTTTTCAATTCTTGACAGACAAAGGGCTCCTAAACAAAGGGTGCATCATAATGGAAAAGTTGATGTGGCATTTTGTCATTCTGTTTTCATGACTGCCTCAGTCATTTTTTTGTGGCTGTCAATAACAAAGCTGACACCCTGAGGAACTTCACAACTGGACATTATACCTGAGTGTTGAAATCAGGAACTGAAGCCAAACATTCTACTCCAATGCTGAATTATGCTATTTGTGATGACTTTGGATTTCTTTAACCCTTGAAAACGATGATAAAAGGTGTGTAAATAAAGGGTAAATTCGGAAATGATAGCCAAGTTCCAGACTGTACCTTCAACATTATGTGATACGTGACCACAATCCCATTGCAAGTCTGGAAGTCTGGAAAGCTCTATTCAAAATAGACTTCCATATCCAGTTGGAAAAGTGATAAAGGAAGATTGGTTTTTGAGGCAGCAATTTAGTCACCTAGGCTTTTGGTGCATTTGAAGCTTCAAAACTTTGTTCAAAACACGCATACACAAAAGAGGGAACATTTCCTTCTTTTTGAGAGTTTTAGGCAGGTACTCCCAGATAACCAGTTACTTTGTTCAGGGAAATTATGATTGCCTTTCTTCATCTACAGCAAGGGAGTGTACAATATGGCCACTTGAGAATTTCACAGTGCTGCTTAGTGATTATCAAGTAATGGCTGATTGCTCTTGCTAATGGTTTTGCTTTTGATGTTGTTTGTGTCATGTCACATCACATGCAGGATTCTGAAGTGCTTTGCTGAACAGAACAATGTTAGAAAAACCCCTGTCCTAGAATTCTATTATTTGTGAATGTAGGGGGTGTAAGCTATAGGAGGGACACAGGCACTACATCTCTGCCATCATCATCACAGACAGAATGACAGAAAAATTATAAAAAAAGATAAAGAGATAAAGAATAATGTAGTTCTTCACAGAACAAATAACTACTTCCCTGTTATCATGTTTCTTCTTGCTATTTGATATCAAGTTATTAATACTGCATGAGTTAGTTTTCATTTTTGAATGTTATCTTCCTGCACTACAAGTAATTCTCCAGTGAGTATTCACAGTTATTGCTCACATACTGAGGGTGGATTTTTATTTACATAAAATCCATAGTTTCTTTCTGCTTTAAGGAATGATCTGTGAAACTGAGTTAAGTATAGATTGTGCATGGTACTAATTGTTTTACTTTCTTTTGTGTATTATGGCAAATATTTTGCATAGAGCTTCTGAAAATGTCTATATATTTACTTTTTGGTTTTATTTCTTAAAATCTTTGTTCTGTTTCAGCATGACTGAAGATATTTCTGTCAGGACAGTTTCTTCATAGAAATCATCCCTGTTCTGAAACACCCTGGAATATTTTTCTTTAAAATAGTTAGTCACATGTGTTGGCCTCTTCAGAACTGATGGAGCTTGGGTTTATTTGTACATTTTTATTTTCTTTTTCTATGTTGAGATTGCATTGGTGCTAAGAAATAATGGTTAAAATAACTTCCAGAGATAAATTACTTGGGATGGGATTAAAAAAGGCTGAGAGGTCTAATAAGAAAAATATTAAGTGAAGCAAAAAAGCAGTGCAAACAGAAGAGCTGGTGTCTGCTGGCAGGTCAAGAATCAGAGCATTCACTAGAAGACCCATCTTCCAGTTTCATGATTTCTTCAGAGGACATTCTCCTACATCTACAACATCCCCGAAAGGTGTTTTAATGGCCAACATTTTATTCTGGGGGAGAAAGGTGCTACCCATTTCTGTCAATGAACCTGATCCACCTTCTATAAAGCAACATCTCTGGAATAAGTACTGATGTCTGTATGTACAGTCTTCTAAATGAATATCGTAAATATTCTATATGAATACCAATAGCTTTATCATTTTTTCCTCTTTATTACATGTATTTAATTAATGAACACTCCAGTTTGACATTTCAAGTAGAATTGCCTAGTATGAGACTGAAAGTTTTGCCTTCTCCTATATCTACTTCTCCCAGTGTAGCTATAGGATCTGGGTAGGAAATATTTTTTAGAGAGATATATATATGTGTTAAAATCCTCTCGAAAGAAAACCAAAAAACCCTAAAACCAAACCAAACCAACAAAAAACCCCCCAAAAAACCCAAAAAACAACAACTTTGCTGTTCCATCACTAAGCATTAGCTGTTGAACTGAATAATACATTTCATTTCCTCCAGAATGCCTGTAAACACAAAACCAATTTTCCTTCTCTGCCAAATATAATTAAAAATTGTGGATCGTTCTTGGAGAACAGAAGCCACAGTAGTTTGTAAAAATAGATTCACAGGAATTAATTTTAATAGTTTTTGTCATGCTGTTGCTGAATGCACGTGGAGAAAGTACTGAATATAGTTCATTTTATGTAGACCAAGAGTTACAAAGCTAATTATACAGGGAAAGTTTTAGTGCAAAAGGAAATTACTTATTTGCATAGTGTTAATAGCCATATTTAGAACAGTGCTAGAATTGGAAAAAATTACTTATTTGCACTTTTGAAAATTCAGGAAGGTTTCTTGGTTGATCATAGGATGACAGAAAAATTCTGGTCGAGAGTGACCGTGGGAGATTATCCAGTCTTACCTATTATTCACAGAAGTATCAACTGTGAGGTCAGACCAGTTTATTTAAGACTTTACCCAGACTGGCTAGAAAATATCTAAGAATGAAGACTGTATAACCTCTCTGGGCAACTTGATCCACTGCTTGACTGTCTTCATGCTGGAAAGGTATCACCTTCTACCTAGTCTGAATCTCTGTTCTTTCAACTTACACTCCCTGTCTTGCCCCACTGGCACACACATCTGTGGAAAGCCTTCTTCCATCTTCTTGATGGCATTCTTGTAGATTCTAGAAGGCTGCTATTAGGTATGTGCTCCACCCCAAGCCTTCTTCTCTCCAGGCTGACAGGCTCTGTTCCCTCAGCCTCTCCTCCCAGAGCAGGCGCTCCAGTCCCTTGACTGCTCTGGTGGCCTCTGTAGAATGTTCCAGCTTGTCAAGGTCTTTCTTGCATAAGTGGGCCCAAGGCTGAATGCAGAATTTGGGATGCAGTCTGACGAAGGCTGAGCAGCAGAAGACAGCAATTTTCCCCAGTATGATGGTTACACTGCTATTAATACACTCCTTGGTACAGTTGACCTGTTTGGCTACCAGAGCACACTGCTGGCTCACGCTCAGCTTGCTGCTACCAAGACTCCCATTCCAGCAAAGCTGTTCCCCCAGCCAGAACATCACCAGCCTGTGCTGTTGCAAGCAGTTTCTTCTTCCCAGGCACAGGACTTGTTGAATCTTTCAAGGTTCCTTCCAGACCCTCCCTGAACCTTCTCAAGTTCTTCTGAACGGTAGCCCCGCCCTAGAGCACATCAAGGATGCTGGATTCTGCTGCCCTTCTCAGATACAGATCCATAGGCATTCAAGCTAGTGGTGTTACTGCCCGTTGATGTTATTTGTGGTAGAACTGTGTAAAAATGGAAAAGGAATAACAATAACAAAAAACGGAAAATGGTACATCTAAAATAACAAACGTAGAACCAACACATGCCTAGCTAAAGCAAGCTTTCAGTCCATCTCTTGGCACAACAAATGTGACAAATGAATGCAAAATGGAGAATGTAAAATTGTTCAGTTAAAAGCATATCTAAATCCCACATACTTTTCCTGTGAAATAGCTGCCCTCTTTACAAACCATTTTCATCCTTCACACCTGAGTAGACAAGCTGTGAGATACCTTCATTTCTGTGCCAAAAATAAGAAAAGAAGTCTAGGAAATTTCTTATCCTGAAGCCATTCAGTACCAAAAAAAAAAAGAAGATAAAAGAATAATAAAAATTATTATTCATGAAACTTAGTAGTATCTAGGTATGAATACATTTATGTATTTTTAAAATAATGACACTATGGGTGAGTTTGTAACAGTGTACCAAACTCAAGTTGTAATGTCTTCTGATAAATGTCATTAATGTTTTCATCAGCATGGAAGTTTACAACCAATTTGTATAACATGAAGATTATTTTCTCCTTGGAGCAGTCCTGGCAGCCTGACACAGGAGCTAAAAATGAATGAGAGGGCAACAAGAGGCAGGAAACTTCTGAAAGGAATGGTACATATTGGATTGAGCTGGTTGAACAGGATTATTAAATTAAAAATTCAAAATGGTATCGACTGGCCAGTTTTCTTCAGTGAAGTTTCTTTCCCAAAGTGTATAGATATATCAGAACTGACAGAGTGACAAGTGGACAAGAATCAGCATCCAGTAATTTTAGTCCAATGTAGGCTTTCATTTTATGATAGGCTTTCTTTGCAAGACTTTTAATAAAATAAATAAATAAACCTATAAATAAAATAAATAAATGTCTACATTGTGGCACTTAGCTGGTTGCTGCTGAAGCCTGATGTCCCAGAGAATCTGCAGACCTGCCGGTGCTGAGTTTAGACTAAATGCAATGAAATATCCATAGTAGGTAAGTTAACAAACAATATCTTGATAATGTAGATGATTTCTCCTGGAAAAAAGAATTAACAGAAAATAGAAAATTTCCAGTCTGTAAGACAAAAGCAAACCTTGCTGTGGTATAAACAGCTAAGGTACTTCCCATTCACAAAAAAACATGCTAATTCTGCTGATGATAGTGTCACTTTGATTTTTCTGTATACTCAGTCCTTTGGAATGAAGCAGGAGCTTTCAACTCAACTCCTTTCCACCCATAGAAACACACACAGGACATGTTTTTGTTCTGTTCTGTTCTCATGCTCATTCCCAATGGGAATCACCAGCTAGCTGGCAAAAGTCACTAGCAAGGTTTAATTATTATTTCCTTGCAAGACTAAATCATGTATATTTTTACTTTTAGACTAATAATATCTTTTGAAAATGCAAGTTTCCAGCACTGGTCAACTTAAGCCCCTTTTTTTTTCTTCCTATTCTCATTACACTTCTGGAATCCTATTTAACCATAAATTGCAGTCTCACTCAATGAGTATTAAATACTGCACAAAATTTGGAACTCAATACTGTTTGATCATCTTAGGACTGCTCTTTCCATATGCTACTGGAACCAAAGTGCACCTGTTGTATCTGAATATCACTCTGCCTCCCCATCCTACCTTCATGTACTATATCACCTCACACAAGACACACAAGAGCAGAAATTAATTAGATGGTCTATATTTAAATTTATTTTATTCACTCTAGTTCAGTGGTATAGAAAAGTAACAAATGACATTGTGTAAGGTTCATTGTTAAGGTTCTTTTAAAATAACACACACCTAAAGTTTAAATTTCACCAGATGAACCATCAGAAAAGGTAAAAAAGTAACATGGAGAAGATAGAAATAACACAATATGGTGCAAAATCCATTTAGAAAATATATGAAGCCTGAGAAAATCTGTAGTTTATGAATACTACGGTTAGACCACATGTGACGTGATCTACTGAGCTTTTACAAATAAATTTATGTTATAAAATGCCTCTTGTATTTTTGTTATAAAGAAACCAGAGAGCATTCTTTCTGGCTTCTTATTATTGGAATAGTATTTAGATAAATATTTTATTCCTTCTATAGCTGTAAATATTGCCATGTTAAAATGATTTAATAGCCTTTTCTGCTTGGATGGGAGCCTGTCTCCATGCGGGCATTATGCACTCTGCATTCACCATTTTGCAATCCACTCCTTCACCTTCT
Source organism: Aleadryas rufinucha (assembly GCA_013397815.1). Taxonomy (NCBI): domain Eukaryota; kingdom Metazoa; phylum Chordata; class Aves; order Passeriformes; genus Aleadryas; species Aleadryas rufinucha. The sequence continues at coordinate 521,815 of VZTH01004487.1, forward strand.
TATGACAGAAACTCTTTGGCTGCTATACCAATTCAAATGAATTCTCAAATCTGAATTAGATACGAGCTTAGCCATGCAATGTGTGGGCAGCATTGTGCACCTGAGAAATGTTAACAGAAGCCAGAACATTAAGCCAGAAGTAACTTTCATGAGCTGGCAAGAAATGCCAAGAAGAGTGAGGAGACCTTGGAGCCTAAATTCTGTATTTTAATTTTTTCTTTTTTTTCAGGAAGATGAGGAATGTTGTGCTTGACAAGATGACTTGCAGAGGTGACTCCCAACCAGTGTTATTCCATGAATCCATGATTCTGTGACTCCGGATGGAGGAAGTGACCGTTACTTCAGTCTTTGTGTCACATTGATGGCAAAAACCTGGAATGTACCTGTGGTATTCGCCTGGGGAGATCAGCTATAGCTGTTATTCTGGCCAGGGTCCACAGAAGTCTAAGAGCGAATTTGTGCTTGGCATGTGGAATACACACAATGGCACCATCACATCCACTTCTGAGAGCCCCCCACCAATCCATAAGGACCAGTTCAGGCTGGGCAAGACCACCCACAATGGGCATGATTACAATAAATGTCCTTCCTTCCTTTCACCTTTGCCTTTGCTTTCTTCCCAATGGCACCTGCAGTATCTGTAGCATTCCACAAAGGTGCTCCTAAGGCTCAGCTGCTCTGCTGAGTCAGACAGCAGCACAGATGGACAGCAGCAGCAGAGGTGGGGCAGGTGTAAAAAGCTCTGAGCTGGCTTCTAAACAACACTTAGAGCAAGAGGATGAATTGGAGCTGCATAAATTCAGTGTGCAGAGAGACTGCATGGCTGGTACAAATCCATGAATAATGCAGAATCAAGGGAAAGTCAAAATGTGGTGAACTCTGCCAGGGCTAAAGGTTTGCCTTGGCAGTGGCTGGAAGAAGGCAGAGAAAACCCATTTTTGACAGGTATGAGGAAACATTGAAAGTCATGGGTGCTCATGCAGGAAGTGGAGTTCTTTGGCCACTGCCACACAGGCATGGATGGTCTCATACCTCTGCCTTCCCTATCAGCAGCTCAGATACCTAGGGAAAGGCTATCCAAATAAAGAAAACTTGTAGTGATAAATGCCCCAAATATTTTTCCAGCATCAAGGAACTACAGCTTGGAAACTTGCCAGTGCAGAAGTGACTTCTCTGTATTTTACCACTCCATGGATGTATCTCTTTTACACTATCCCTTCTCCCTTCAAAGCCATGCAAACCATCAATCCTCACCAGCAGCTGGCAAGGAGTTCTATAGTTTAACACTGGGGGAAGAACCTTCTCCTTTGATTGGTTTGACCTGCTACTTACTAGCCTTATTTGATGGTTCCTGGGGGGGTTTTTGGTAGAAGCAGTGACATGTATCCTCTCTCCCTGTGCACTTTTGATTTTGTAGACTTTTGTCGTACATTTTCCATGGCCTCAGTCATCTCCAGTTAAAATGGAGGAATTATTGTCAAGTTGTTCTCATAAAGAGACTTCCCATACCCTTTATCCTCACTGTTGACCTTGTCCATGTGTTTTCCAATCCTGCTATATCCTTTTTTGCGGTTGAGTTGTATAGAGGAGGAAGTTGGCAAGGAGCAGTTTGAGAATTGCATGGCAGTAGCGTGAGAGTATCTTTTATTCTCTATTCTTTCTCTAATAATTTACCAGCACTTACCATGGATTTTGGCCATCACTGAGCACTGATTTGATGTTTCCATGGAACTATTCATTTCACGAAATCGGCAGCTGTATCATATGCAGAAGCATTAAAAGTTGTTAACTTAAAAGGGACTGCTGTATGTTAATGGAATTTTTAGAGCAATCTAGATAATTCCAAGGAAAAAAATGCTGTATGATTTTATTTATTTGTTGAAGGAAAAGCTGCAGGTTTTATCCAGACAATAAGGAAAATTCTGTAAACAAAATTTTCAGATTAAGTCAGGAATCCTGTACTTTTTTGCATCAAGAAACACTGTGAGGAAGACAATTGACCTAGAAACTCCACAGATTTTTACCCTATTACATGGAACTTTATAATATAAAATAGGCAGAAGTTGAATCACATCTTCTGAATTTGCCTAAGAGAATCTCAACAGCAAATAAACTGAATTGCAGGGGATTTTCTGTTTGGGTTTTGTGTTTGTTTGGTTTTAGTAATTTGATCTGCAATTTTGTTCCAGGACAATTCCATTATTTTTCATGTCTTTTAATCTACTAGTTTAAATGTATGTTAGCTCTATGATAGAAAGCAAGAACTTGGGCTTTGAACTCCAGCATGGAGGATGAGTGTTTAATCACTTCTGTGGCTTTAGCCATTTAGACTGTCCAAGCCTTTTATTTATTAAACAGAGGAAAAAATGAAAGTGAACAAAACTTTTTCTACCAGCAGTAATTTTGATGGTCTATTCATGTGCATTTCCACTAATGATTCTTCAACATTTTTTTCTTTTCATTTTTAACCCTGCAAAACTGGGAAATAAACAACAGAATGTGCTTCCAAAACTTCATTTAGAAACTGGAAATGGGAAAACTTCCTTTAACACTTTGGAGAAAACAAAGTTTTGGGAAAAAAATTTGGGAGAAAAAGTTTGGTAACACCTAACAATATTCTCATTCACTGTGCTTTAAATTTGTACACAATTTCTGCTTGCTTCACTCGGAAATTTGAAATAAATATGCTTATAAAAAAATCTAAATTACTAGTAAGGTAGGTAAAGTTGCATTTAGTGATAAAAATTTGTTTACACTCGAACAATATAGTGAGGAACATTAACCTCCACTTAATGGTATATTATATTCTTCACCTGGCCACCTGTTTATATGAATGAGTTTTTCAATATCACTTGTGTAACAACATGAATAACTATCCAGATATCCTGCCTGGACTTGAGAAACATTGGGTTTCCTCTGCATTCAGTGAGTCAACTGAAAAATGGACGGACCCTGTTTTTCACAATGAGATAAAAAAATCTGGCATCCCAGGAGCCTTCTGAAAGACATAGCTACAGTCTGATTTTGTCTTCAGCTATTATACTTACAACAACACAACGCCAACATTTCAGGGAAGATCAGTTGGCATGAAACCAGAGAGAGACTCTGGTGAAACCCATCCTGCAGAGGGCACTCCAGGGTAAAGGAATGGAGAGATGTGATTCCCAAGATCTACACCTTTGTCCAGTGACTGTGGGAGGTACAGTGATGGCAGCTCCAAGTAATGAAGCAAAAATGGGTGGGTTTTCCAGCTTCTATGGACTTGTGCTTTTGCTCTGTGAAATAACCCTCTGGGCTTAATAAAAAAATCATCATTCCTCATTTCATACTTTGGCTTTTATTTATCGTTAAGTCTTTCTCTTTTTGTCCTATTGCAATATTTTTCCCTTTGTGCTTACTGTGGATAAGTATTATTGTTTTTTCTATTGTAGCAATTCCCAGAAGCCAAGAGAGATCAGAATCCTGATATATTTGGATCACACTTGGTACATACAAGTGATAGAAGCAATTCCTACTTGTAAGCATCCACATCCCAAAAGGACATAGTTAACAAAGTGGCAAGAGAAAAAGAAAAATTATTGTGGTTTGGTCTTCTCAGAATTGCACAGCTGGATAGTGGAAGAGGCACAAATAAATCAAAAGGCAATGGCTGCTATAGACTCTGCAGCACAACAGAACTGCAGTGAATCTAGCAGGGGGCCAGACTGAGATGGCTGTGGGGCTGGAGCACATGACATACAGTGAGAAGCTGGAATCTGATTGTTTAGCTTAAAGAGAGGCTCAGGGAATCCAATTGTTGTGTTATTATGCCCAAAGGGGTACAAAGAAAAGAGTGAAGGCAATACTCAGGCTGGAAGACGGAAAATTCCAAGTAGAAGGAAGGAAGGAAAAGTTTCCCTTCCTCTGTGATTCTGTGTATTCACTATAGGATTTTGGCCACCAGCACTTTCACTAGACACAAGATTGTTCATCCTCTGAAAACTAGATCTGGTGGGGTAAGAAGTCATCTGTGTTTCAAACAGGGAACCAAGTGAGAAGAATAGACAGTTTTGAAGAAAAGCATTTGTACACATTTGCTCACAGTCCAGTATTCTGTGATTTCATATTCATAGTGAGGTATTCCTATAGCCAGACCCACATCTCTTTTTATTGTCCCAAAAGAATATGGTTCTGTGCTATTACATTGTCATACTGATTATGACAAACCCATCTGACTGTATCCCTGACCTGAGCCTCCGCTTACATAGATAAGTCAAGTCATGGGCACTGCTGATAGCTAAGATACAAGCACTGAAACAATTGCTGGTGTCACCCTCTACTACAACAAACATTTTTCTAAGATAGAAGTGATTGTCTTTCTGTTGTGTTTTATGTGAAATTTACTTTTTTTTTGTCACAGCATTTCACATAAGCTCTATCTGTAAACACTTTCATACTGCAGAACTGGCGAAATATGATAGGAAATACTTAGGAGCTGAAGGTGAACGATAATAAAACCAGAATCCTCTTGACTAAAGGAGAGAAAACCTTAAATATCAATTCAGTATTGAGTAAAAAATCTCACTTTGATGTGAGACTTTATTCTTCAGTGTTAGTTAATTCATTTTTGGAGAATGGTCAGAAGCCCTTAAGGAAGTGTTGGCTTGGTCACTACAGTGTTCATTTTATCTAAAACTGCCATTAAATAAGTAAGGCATACTAATGTGATATATTTGTACCTGCTTTGAATAGATATGCATGTCAATGATTAGCAGCTTTTATCCCAACAAGAATGTCACAAGAGGTTTGTTGTTTTGTTGGGAAGTTTTTGTTGTTGGTTTCATGTGGGGGGTTTTGTTGTTTGTTTCAGTATATTCCTTTGAATATACTCGTTAGTTTCCTTTAAATATACTTGTTCATTTTTTGGATGCCTGAGTGAAGGTCCACAGAAATGGACAAGACCTTAGATTTCAATATAGTAAGTGCATAATTAGTCTGAGAAATCAGCAACAGTTACCAAAAAGTCTTTTAAAAAGGTCTGCCATTCCTCAGTTTCTTTAACTGAAGAGTTTTCCGCAAAACAATTTACTTAATATAAAACAAGTAGCAGTTTTACTTGCTCTATTATGATGTAGTTTACTCACTTTTAAATTTCAGACAATAATGTGGATTTTGGTAAATTTTGCATCCTATCCCAGACCTCTTTAGGAAGAATCTATTTCAAATATATGTGACAGAGAAGGCTGTATATTCATGTCTATTAACTTCTGCTTTACTTTTAATCACCAGGCAAAAGGGAAGGGGTGATACTTAAAGCAACCTTGAAAGCTCTTGCATTTTAGGTTGTGTTTGCATACTTCATATATTTGTATATAAATTGGTCCTCAGAAAATGTTCTATAGAATTACAAAATGAGTAACTAGTGACAAGAAAACAGAATATGTCTGTCTGTCTTTATGTATTTATTTCTGCATCGGGAAGAGGGTGTCTTAATATATTTTTCCCAAAGTAAAATATTTCTTAGAGAATTTCTTTTTGCCTTGTGTCTTTGAAACACAATAACATTTTATTGATCTGTGAACTTCCATCAGGTGTTATAATTGCATCAAGTGAAACATTTGGTCCATAATATTAACTTTAGTAGACCTAAGTACTTAGCCAATATCTGGGGCTCTACATGCTGTTTATGTTGGTTTAGACACAGAAAATAATGATAGAAGGCAGCTTATCCATTTAACAAAAAATCTCTCAAAATGGCACATAATTTTGTTTTCTTGCACTACAAAAGCTCTAATTTAGCTTATTTTAGCTTATTGACAGCTCTGGAGCTTCAGAGACAGAGTTATGTCTCAGAGCCACACAGTTTTTCTGTGCCTGAGGCCATGGCTATTTTTTTGTTCTTCTCTAATGGTTCTTTTCATCGCCTTTTTTCTCTGGTTAATAGGGAATTAGGCTCTGGAAATGTGTGCCATAAGCAGTTAAGCCCAGTTCTGACAAACTCTTCAGAAAACCCTTCTATCTCCAGGACAATAGGCTGAACTGCTCTGATACCTGAACTTCTTTATTAGCTTCATCCTAGCTTTCTGCAATATTTTGAAAAACAGATTTACTCGTCATTTGAGTCTGACTCATAACGGTCTAAAGGACTCATTTAGGTTGGAAGAAGCATAAGTAGGAATCAGCACTGTTCCTGAGCAGATTTTCTCCTGTGCCACCCTGTAGGCAGCAGGAACTGGTATAATCTAAGGGTTGGCACTTGCAGAATCTTCTCTGAAAGTGCAGAGTCGATTAACTCTTCAATGGTGCTCTGAAATCAGGATTTTTGGCTTTTTCTGTTCTTAAGCCTTCCTTGAGGAAGAACATTGGCACATCTATCATGTTAAGGGGATAACAGTGGTTTTAAGAAAGGAGTTCTGATCACATCAAAAGACAGTTTTATAAACTTATTGTCAATCTACAGAGAATAGCAATCGCTCTTCTTGTTTAGATTGTTCACCTGGTTTCAAATAGCTGCTCTGATAAAAGTTTAAGTATTTTACAGCAAGTATTCTTTGAATAAGAAACTGAAATCCAAGTAGTTTTCCTCCTGAGAGCTTCTGCTCACACGCTAGAGGATCACATTTCATTCTCTTGTAGATTCAAATAATTCACAGAATAATAGAAAATGTGTTACAACCAACAGTTTGCTGCCTAGGCTACAGTCTACCAAAAAGAGTATCTGTTTTCAATTGTTTTTAACATGGAGCTGGTTTGTCTCATTCCTGCTGTTAACATAATTCTTTTGTTTACGGTCTGTCTTAATTACAGCTTAATTAAATAGACAAAATGCAATATATCATAGAATCATAGAACAGTTTGGTTTGGAAGGGGACCTTAAAGTTCACCTAGTTCCAACCCCACTGCTGTGGGCAGGGACACCTTCCACTAGAGCAGGTTGCTCAGAGCTCTACCCAGCCTGGCCTTGAACACTTCCAGGGATGGGGCATCCAAAGCTTCTCTGGGCAACCTGTTCCGGTGCCTCATCACCCTCACAGCAAAGAAATTTTCCTAATATCTAATCTAAACCTAATCTCTGTCAGTCTTTTCTCCCTTGTCCTGTCACTACATATGTTCATAAATAGTCTTGCCCCATCATTCCTGCATGTTCCCTTCAGTTACTGGAAGGCCACAATTAAGTCACCTCAAAGCCTTCTCTTTTCCAGACTGAGAAATCCTAATTCTCTCAACCTTTCCTCACAGGAGACGTGCTTCATCCGTCTATTCATCTTGGTGTCCCTCCCCTGGACTCACTCCAACAGGTCCCTGTCCTCCCTGTACTGGGGACCCCAGAGCTGGATGCAGCACTGCAGGTGGGGTCTCACCAGAGCAGAGCAGAGGGGCAGAATCCCCTCCCTCCCCTGCTGGCCACACTGCTTTGGATGCAGCCCAGGACACGTTTGGCTTTCTGGGCTGTGAGTGCACAGTGCTGGGTCATGTCCAGCCTCTCAGCCACCCCCAAGTCCTTCTGGTCAGGGCTGCTCTCGATCTGTTCATCCCCCAGCCTGTGTTGGTCCTGGGGGTTGCCCTGAGCCAGGTGCAGCACCTTGCATTTGGTCTTGTTAAACCTCATGAGATTCCCATGGGCCCACTTCTTGAGCTTATCCAGGTCCCTCTGCATGCCATCCTATCCCTTAGGTGTGGCAACTGTGCCACTCAGCTTGGTGTCATCCACAAATTTGCTGAGGGTGCACTCAACCCCTTCCTCTATATCACTAATGAAGATACTAAATAACACGGGTCCCCGTACAAACCCTTGAGAGACATCCCTTGTCACTGATGCCCACTGGGACTCTGAGCCGTTGACCACTACTCTCCAATCTGGAGAGAAGGATTTTGTGGGGAACCATGTCAGAGGCTTTACAGAAGACCAGAGAAATTACTTTTGTAGCTTTTCTCTTGTTCACTGATGCAGTCACTCCACCATAGAAAGACAAGAGTTTGCTCAGACAGAATTTTCCCTTAGTGAAACCATGCTGGCTGTCTCGAACCACCTCACTGTCCTCCATGTGCTTTAGCACAGCTTCTAGGAGGATCTGTTCCATGATCTTCCCAGGCTCAGAGGTGAGGCTGTCAGTCCAGTAGTTCCCAGGGTTCTCCTTCCTTCCCTTCTTAAAAATAGGTACTATGTTTCCCTCTTTCCAGTCACCTGGGACTTCCTCTGACTGCCATGACTTTTTGAATATCATGGAAAGTGGCTTGGCAGCTACATCAGGCAATTCCTTCAGGAATCTGGGATGCATTCTCTGGGTTCCAGGAGCTAGCATGAGAAACACTCTTCAGAGAATACCCTGTACAGTAATGCCAGGGTTGACATCCATGCCAGAATGAGGCACCATTCTTGAGCCTACCATGGTCTTGTCTGCCCTGCACGAGACCACCAATACAACCAGGTTTTGGCTTTTCCGAATCCTGCAGGTGTAACAACTGTCTGAAAAGCTTCAGATATGCCACCTTTGCTCCAGTGAAGAGAAGAAAACTTTTCCCACACTTTAGACAGGGCTCTCTACTGGCCTGTGGCCCTATGAAATAAGTGAGCTGGGAACATCAGTAGATTCTTTAGAAGCATTGGCATTTGGAGGAGATTGCCAGGGAGTAAAGTATGGCATGAGAAGCAGCACTGCAGTCAGCAGCACGGTGGGATGTCACTGATGTGCTGATTACCATGGTTGGTGTGCTATAGATCTGAACTACCCCTGTGTGGGGGTGCATGTCTCTAACGTGTTGCCTCCGTGAGCTTTTGAACAGCCAGTGTCAGAGATGAGCCCTTTTGTCACCTAGGGCTAGACTCACAAGAAGATATGTGAGTCCAAAAATGTAAAAGGGCACCTCCTGGGATTCGTTTTTGTTCCTTTGTTAGATTTTTCAATTCTCATTACTTTTTAATAAGAGGAACGTTGAGTATCTATCCATAGTTCCACCCTCTTTTAAAAGCAGTCCTTATACCTCAGAGAAGAGACAAGGACTGCCTCTAGATTCTTTCTGCAGCTGTTAGGTCCCAGACATTCTGGTTTTGTTAATTCCTACAGCCCAATTGTCCCTGAGGAACTTCAAGAGGAATACTGCTGCTGAGCTGGGGAGACAGTGCAATGCAATGGTTCAAAGCAGCAGCAAGAGCACTGAACATGCTATCAAAATACCAAGTTATTCATATTAAGTATGGGAATGTTTAAACTTCAATATATTGAAGTTGCAACAGCTTTTGCATATGCGGAAAGCTGTGGTTGCTTAGGCAAAACAATACTTCTGTCGCCCCAAAATATACGAGGAAAAGTTAGGGGAAGGCATTTTAATTGTTTCTTTGCAATGCTAGTAAATTTTTTACTAAAGTGGTAATGGAAAACCCTCAGTAAAACTGACAGTTACTGTTCCAAGTGTGAATACAAAAATGTGTTTCACATGCATCAGCAGCCAGAACTGAAAGTTTGGGGAAAGAGAATAAGAACAGGGCTAGTACAGTGATACTGTTCTGTCAAATACTAGGAAACACGCTTGTTTTGTGAAAACACGTTTCATTATCCTTCAGTTATATCACTGTATATAAAAAAGCTGAACCCAAGTTGTAACTTCAGTAAAAGAAAGAGCAGGAAATGCTTTGGATGCAGTGGTAAATTCAGTCTCCCAAATCTGGCATTTCTATTTTGATAACACATTTCCTCATGTAGTTTTTTTTTAACATTATATCTGGCTCTGCTCCAGGATTCCAAGGCCTGGGCTTCAATATGACTGGATTCATGGCAATACAGTAACTGTGTTTTGCAACGTCATATCCTTTGTGTAAAGTGAAGGGGCACTTAAATCATGGGATCTATCTTTGCATCTGGCCGAAGCAGATAACACTGCTATTTGTTAGGCACATATCAGTTGTTATCTGCCCAGACTGTTTGTGTAGTCACTTGTGAATAGATGACAAAACTTAGTACGGGTGCACTTAAGTCAACAGGCAAAATGGATGTTCTCACACTAAATCACTTCTTTGAGGGAATTCCCAAGTCAAAGGTTATATCTGCCTTTTTCACTGTAATAACCTTTGATGGATGACCTTCTCTGGATTTGTCTAATCACTTTTATGAGTCATATATATTTTGGGCATGTATGGTTTTCTGGGGTGCTTTCTGGGGCAAAAAAATATATAGTTTAATTACACTTTTTGTGGAAGAAGCCCTTTGCTTGCTTCTGATCTGGAGCTTGGTAATATCTTTTGATCTTTACTATTGTTCTTGTAAAAAATAGTGAATTATTCCCTATTCACTTTTTTTTAGGGCATCATGGCTTTATAGATTTTGTCATGCTGTCTCATGCAATTATTTCTTTTCTATATTGAGTGATCCTAAATTCACTTAACCTCTGTTTGTGTAAAAACTCTTAGATGCATTTGCTTTGTTGTCCTGTGCTCAGCGCTTCCATAAAATATATCCTTGATGGGAAGCTGTATATATTGAAAACTAGGAAAGCATTTCTCAAAAATTTACCCTGAGTAGGCAGTGTGTTGAGGTCAGAGAGACTAGCATGGATAAGATCTATTTCTCCAGGCCTCAGCGAAACTTCTTTTCTTCCTACAAAGCTTTCTTTGCTGACTTGAGTAGCTGCAATGAATCAGAACACGGTCTTGACAACGCTGCCTTTTCTGCTTCGCAGCCCCAAGTCAGCCCAACACCTAAATAAAGCACAGATCATGCGGCTTTAAGAAGTGTAAGGCTGTGACTGAAAAGGGTCTAAAAGAATTCTTTCTAGAAGCTATTGAACCATGGCTGTGAAGATAAGAAATGCCAGGGCTAAGACAAACTTTTGTCCGCTTCATTGTGGTGCAGGCTAGTTTTAGATTTTCTTCTCTTCCAATAGAAGCTGGAAGCTCCCCCAGAAAATGCATATTACATTCACAGGATGATATAGATTGGAAGAGACATCTGCTGGTCTTCCATCAAGCCTTCTGCTTCAAGCACTGTTGAAGCTAAAACAGGTAGCTCACGGCCATGTCCAAACAAAGACATCTTTGACATCTTTAATGATGGAAATTTCACCATCTCCCTTGGCAAGCTGTTCCACTGCTAAAACAGCTTCACTGTGAAATTTCTTTTCTGGTATCTGAATTGTGATATCTCTTTAGTAACTCGTGCGATAACAGATTTGGAATTTTAGATTTTTTTCAAAGGTCCCTTTTAATTGTCCCAAAAGAGTGACTAGCAAGAAAAAACCAGTTTTCCTCTTTTTTTGATTTAACCACTGAAAAGGCAGGATGAACCAGTGGAGTTTACACCTATTTTGACAGACTGGAGTTATACTGATAAGAGATCTTAAGTCGTGTTCAGTCTTTCACCTTTCTCTACCTTTGTCCTTTGGTGTTATTTTCCTCTGGGCCTTGACCTCTTCCTGCTTAAGGCACTCCTCTCATCTCTACCTAACTCTTTTTCATTTTATTCCCATTTCCCCACACCCTTTGGATTTTTCCCAGCTTCAGTCTCCCTGATGAGGCCATTATTCCCAGTCTTCTCGAAAGCTGGCTCCTGCACCATCAGTCTGGCCCAGTCTGTGCCTAGGGCTGTGTCCCGCTCGGGTGGTTTCTCACCAGCAGGAGGAGTGCTGCGATCGCAAGAGACCCGTCACCTCCTTTCACAGCCAGGTGCTGCAGCACTGGGGCAGGAACCACAGGTGCATTTCTGTTCAGTTCTTCTACTTCAAGCTTGCTTCAGGTGGACTAGCAAAATAATTATCTCCTCTGGCACTTCAAGAGAAAAAATAAGGATTTTCTTCTGAAAACCAGAAAAAAGTGTATAACTCATATTTACATGGTTTGATTTGACTAGAATTTGCTCAAAAAACTGTTACACCACTTTCACGTATTCACATATAATATTTATTTATGTCCTAATATGATACTTACACTTTTTTTCTCACGTAGATTTTAATTTTGAAACCTATTGTCTCTCAATATAGCATAAGCATTTTCCACAATAACTAGGGAGCAGGGGATGTGTGAATCATACATCAGATACTTTTTTTTTTACCAGGGTCTTCACCCTAGAGAACAGATATGTTCTGCTAAAGCATTAGTTATGACATCACAGTAGAACAAATAGTGTGTCTAAATAACAATCTCTAACTGGTTTTTAAGGACCTGTTGTGTATCAATTTGATACATGAAAATGTATCATTAATTCAGTAACATTATTATGCAGCTGACCCTGTGCGTTGAAAAGGATCAGATCCCTGTTGGAGGATGCAGTTGTACGGACTCCTTCCTGCCCACGTGACTGTTGGAGCCACCCAAATCCTGACAACAGCACAAGATTTCAGAGAACAAATAATTTGGTGCACATATGAAGAACCTAAAGGGGAACTGTCCTGGCTGGAGGTACCTGGAAGACTGGCTGTAGTGCACCCCTGCAGCAGCCATTGCTATATGAAGCTTGTATGGATGGTTTAAACACTTAAGTCTCTCTGCCCAAATTTCTTATATATAGTTATTGAAACAACAATTTTGTCACCAGCAGACACTAGTAATGGGACTTAACTCTTCATTTTTGACAATTTTACATTTTCGACAATTTTTGTGTTGGAAGAGAATTTGAAAATCAATAACTGAATTAAAAGTCCTAGTCAATTTTCACTTCATATAGTAGAATTTCAGAACAGCATCCAAAGTTCTGAATTAAAATTTATATGTTGACGACAGCAGTTTATCAAAGAGTGTTGCTAAATTCAGACTGGTAGGATTTCCCTTTCTTTGTTATTTCTGTCTCCTTTTTTGGCCTGGAAACCTCAGCACAATTTTTATAGCATATTTCAACCTGAAGTGCTACCCAGAGAACAACAAACATAAAGCTCTCTTTTTTCTGTTGGCACTAAAATTTAATCAGCAATATACTAATTGAAATAGAGATACCATAACGTAAAATCTTTAAGTAATTTACAGAAGCAGACACTCCAGACAGAAGACACTATTAGAGTGTGTGTATCACTAAATCATTGTGATTTGCTTGCAGTTTGCTTTCAGAGTCATAGTCATAAAATCATAAAATCATTGAATGGTTTGTGTTGGAAGAGACCTTAAAGATCATCCAGTTCCAGCCCCCTGGAAACAGGCAGGAAAACCTTCCACTAGACTGGGTTGATCAAAGCACCATCCAACCTGGCTTTGAACACATCCAGGGATGGGACATCCACAGCTTCTCTGGGCAACCTGTGCCAGGGTCTCACCAGCCTCACAGTGAAGAATTTCTTTTAATGTCCCATCCAAACCTACTCTCTTTGTTTGAAGCCGTTCCCCCTTGTCCTGTCACTCCATGTCCTTGTAAAAACTCCCTCACTCTTTTAGGCTCCCTTCAGCTACTGGAAGGCTGCTATAATGTCTCCCTGGAGCCTTCCCTTCTGCAGGCTGAACAACCCCAACCCTCTCAGCCTGTGTTCATAGGAGAGGTGCTCCAGGCCCCCGAGCATCTTTGTGGCCCTCCTCTTGACTCAATCCAACAGGTCCATGTACTGATGTTGGGGTCCCCAGAGCTGCACACAGGACTCCAGGTGGGTTCTCACAAGAGAAGAGGGAATCACATCTGCTGGTTATGGGTTTTTTTGATGCAGCCCAGAATACACCTGTCTGCAAACCAAAATACAGTTGGCATATTTAATGTTAGGGCATAAGTCTATATGATAGTAGATCACTCCTGAGGTATTTCCTGTAGTGAAATAATGGGCTGATTTGGTATATAACCACAGGTGTAGAAGGCTGTAAAGCAGTTTTCTTAATACCCAGCTTTTCTGCTTTTTTATGGGAAAGAACAGTAAAGGGCTCCAGGGGCCATCTGGGACATGAACAGATCAGTGAGGGGCCTTATGCACGTACATATTCTTTACTTGTGGCTCCCCTGCAAGCAGCATCTCCAGGCGCAACTGGAAAAGAAGGCACAGAATTCTGGTTCTGCCAAGAAAAACTCCTCTCAGCAATGCAGTTTAATAGGGAAAGCTGGAAGTTGTTTATGCAAAAGTTTGGGATACAGACCACAGTTCAGTGTGCACAATACCAGTGTGCTGAGCTGCACTGGCTCTCTGGCTCCTGTGTTGGATTAACCCTGGCCAGCAGCCAAACACCCATCCAGGCCCTCACCCACTCCCCTCTCCCATGAGGCAGAAAGCAGAAGCAAGGAAGGAAAGAAGACTCATGGAACAAGACACTACCATTGAATGACTGCAGCAAAAGCTGCATACATGAGCAGAATAGAAAGAGGAAGTAATTCACTAATTTTTTTTTTGGTATCCCTAGTGATGTACTTGTTTCTAACCAGAAAACTTGAAGTACATTTCCATTTTGAAGGGGTTTGGGTTTACAGATACATACACTGATAAGTTTAATTTCATCCAAAATGCATGAATTGACAAAGATATTTGCTATGCTCATAACTGTTTTCTCAAGTGAATTCTAAGCTTAGGAGATTAAATAGTTCATATGAGAAAAATGTACCAACTATGTGATTCCTGCCTTGGGCATGGAACTGCTTTTCATTACTTTCAACATAGAAAGATTAGTCTAAAATTTTCTATGTTGAAAATAATGATTGAGTTCAAAATGTTGCCATGCACAAGGATTTTTGAATTATTAAATTTTTACATGTAAATAGGCATAACTGGTGTGTTTCAGCTGTAATTAATGTTACATGAGGGCATGAAGGTTAGCTTTATTTTTCTAATTCCTTCCATGACTATTCCAGATTAGATTTTTATAGTAAATTAATCAGTACATTGGAATGTTTCCAGATGAGAGGATGTATGCAAATAAGGCAACTTAAAATCCTAATTATTATCAGAATTGGCTTTTGCAGCATGTGAATGAATTTCATCTGACTTCTATGCTCCTTAAAAGTTAAAAAATGATAATTTATTTTTATTTTAAAAAGTCACATTATCTTTTAAAAATTCTGACAGTAAGGTTTTTCATGTCTGGTTCACTGTGACAATAATCTAATTAAGCACATTTTGTTTATGTAAAAATGGATAGAAATACTAATGTAGGGGATGAAGAAGAAAGGTGAGAGGGATGAAGTATCAGAAAGCAATGATGAAAACACAGATGTCTTTGGTTAGGATTAAAAGAAAGTCCTCTTAAATCTCCATAACTTTCTCCAGTTCTTGACATAAGGGTAGTCCATAAGGTGTTGGATTTCTCAAACATTTTACTCTTGTAAATCTGTATTTTTCATTTTCTTTCATGGGCAATTTTATACTTAAAGGTATGATGTCTTATAACAATAGTATAACAAGTACAACT
The DNA here is from genome assembly GCA_013397815.1 of Aleadryas rufinucha. Lineage (NCBI taxonomy): Eukaryota > Metazoa > Chordata > Aves > Passeriformes > Aleadryas > Aleadryas rufinucha. The sequence continues at coordinate 537,089 of VZTH01004487.1, forward strand.
CACAGTTCTCTCCAAGAAAGAATTTTCTTTTACCTGAGTCATGTTCCATATTTTTAAAAAAATTTCTTTCTCTCTTTAATATCATGACTCTGGTACACATATCTGTGGACTGTGAGCACTTCAAGATCCTTGATATGAAGATACGAGTTCCCTAGAATGTAGAGGGTGTGGTTCAACCCTCTTCCAACTAGGAAAGCACAGAAACTTAATGTTCCTCCTTCCTAAATGACAGCTGATAATTGCACCAAAATGCCACTTGCAGCATCAAAAGTTAATTGTAAGTGAATTGAAAACCTTCTGAGTAGGTAGGGCGTAGGTCTTGAGCATGCTTAATTTTCTGCATCCATGAAGACTTGAGCAGAACTGACCTTGGTTTAGACTCATAACAGGTGCTCAAGCCTTCCCCTTTCTCTCCAGATCAAGGTACACTCAGGAGTCCAAGTTTAGATAGCCTGGAAATGCTAGCATTCAAAATTAAGACTATTTGGATAATGGTTCAAATCTGTTTGCCAAGTTGATTCATTCTCTGTTTCAGTTTGGACACTTAATCTTCTGGTCATCCACACAGCTCTGACTTGGACCAAGCCAGCTAATTCTTTCTGTGGGGAAACACGGGTGTTTTCTGCCAGGACGCTTTCTGCCACGGTCCTTGTTTTACAGCTTGGTCCCAAATAGTCCTCTTCTTTGTTATGCAGTCTTCTAAGACACCCAGTGATGTCTTCTGTGCTCAGAGCTGTGCCATGCCCTTATAAACATGCCATGTACTTGTCACTGGGCTGTAAAACATCAAGTCTGGCAGGCTGCACATTGCACTCCTGTTATATGTACTGCTGTGCTTATTAATTGTGATGGCTTAGGACCAGGGGAAAAAAATCTTGCAGTCCAGAGGGGACAGGAATCAGGGTATGCATTTGCAAAGGACTCGGTCTCAGCCAGAACCCTGCTGTACCATGAGGCTATGCTGGCAGCCCCACAAAAAGCCTGCTGGGCAGTTCAGCACTGCTAGTTCCCAGCATGGCACCAAGCAATGCTACTTTAAGCTTAAGAAATTAAAATGGTCTATTTGAAGGTGCAGAACCACTGAACAGGCAAAAGCTGCAACTTTGCCATGCCTTCACTTTCAAAAGTTGCATCAGGCCTTTTCTAAAATAGTTTAAAATACAAGCATCTATTTGTGAGATTCTCTACTGTAATAGCACAAAGGATCCTTTAGTCCTGGCCACAGCTCTCTACATGATAAAAAGGATGATTATGAGAAATTCTATGCCATCTGATCCAAGAACCAGGTTGTGTACACAGTGAAAATGATATAAATGTAGACTGAACATTTCAATTTAGCTGCAGACAATGAAGGAGCAGTGTACACTGCAGGTACGCTACAAATGTACCTAACTCCTATTACTTTTCCATATCAAAATGTTAAACATTGTTTAAACTGTTCAGACAAAACTAAGATGTTTATCATTACTTATCCTTGTAATCTAGGGTATGGATTCTGTTTGTCCATTCACTTAATTAAATCCAATTTATACAACACATCTGCAAGACACAGTTCCCTGCAGTGCATACTTTTTTGGGGGCTTATTTAGTATTCAGAAAGCCTGTAAGTTCCCTGGAAGGACTGTTTTCTCTACTAACTGAAATCATATTTAAGATTTTTCAATTTAATTTTTAAAATAGTTTTAAACATTTCCTTTTTATAGTTCCAAGTTTCCTCGATTTCTTTATCAGTTAACAGCCATGACATAAAACATATTTGAAATATTGTATTAACATGATATTTCACATTTATCCAAATGCTTTAATTTAAATAAATTTTGAAGGAATGGTATTTATCACCTGAATTGTAGGCACAAATATTTCAAAGGTGAAAGAACCCCAAGGTCAGATCAAATGTTTTGAAGAAGTTAAATGGTGAACAAATCATAGCCCCAGAGTTACTTGCAATTGTCTCAGAGGATGCTCCCATTATTATTCACATTTTCATAAGACTGATACATCATTTTAGTAACTGAATTCCCATAGTGATTTAAGATAGTTTCTTCTGTCATTCCTCATTGTTAATTTAATCTATCAGGTTCCAAATTGTCTAGAATAGGAAAGAATCCAAAACATAGGCTAAGCTATTTGTACCTAACTCAATTTCTATATTAATAAATCCCTCAGGTTTCAGTGCAATTACAAACAGTCTGTGAAGCTGTGCTTCCACAAAGGATAAAAATGTTCTGGAAAGACCATGAAAATGTTTTGGTTTAAAGATGTAAAGGTTTTTTGTTTGGGTTTTTTTTTGCCTAAAAATGCTTCACCATGGGCGTGTCAGCCACCAGAAAGTGATCAAGTTCACTTGATCAGTAATGCATCACTTGTCATTCAACACTTCATGACAGACCATAAATCAGTTTTTAGCTTATTACAGTTGTGGTGCTCAGCATATTGGCTTGACTCTCTCTGGGTGCCTGAGGTTATGAACTGACTGTGGGTACATGAACAGCCAGGTGCTCCCTCCCAGCTCATGTGTAGTGACTTTGCTAAACTGCAGGAACCTGTTTTTACATGACTCTGCTCTGGGTTGCATTGCCTCATATTACAAGAGTGTTTGTCCCTTCAGTATTCATATGAGGCTTCCACAGGTATACTTTCTTCCTTCTGCTGCCTATGGAGATCTCTCCTTACAGCTTGGTGATATTCTCACTAAGGCCAGGTGATACATATATACACACATATACTACAGTTTACTCTTTTTTTGGCTCTTACTTTCCTATATAAGTCCCAGTAGTTCCTGTAAACCCATGCTGAACCTGCAAAGCATCTGTGCTGAGATGAGCCATGACATCTCATCTCAGAAAGGTCAGCTTTGAAGCAAGCCTTTCACCTTGTTCTGAAATTAGCTCTTCAGCAAGCGGATAAAAATAGATTTTTCAAAAAGAGTTTTGTCCTCAGCCTCTACTCTTTTCCTTCCACCAGAGCAAATCCCCTTCCAGAGGCCTACCAAGGGCCATAATGCTCTACTGTTTGCAATGATTTCATTTGGAAAACGCACAGCTATGCTGTGTAGTCAGGAGAGACAGGAATTTTGCTAATTTGGGAGACAGCTTTTGAAAGGTATTCTGCTAGAGATGGTGCTGGATGAGTTTGGCAATCGTAATTACTTCATAATTAACACTGTTGATATTTTAGACTGGTATATTAGTCATTACTTCATGTGAGAAAAGGCCCAGTTGCATCTCTGAGATACCACCTCAGACTGCTTCTTAAAAAGAGCTTTCAAAGTTGGATGGGTATTGCCACAGATTGCCATGGTTCTGACTCAAAGAGCAAAGGATTTAATGAAGTGATAATTTAGCAGTTAAGTGGACTGGAGATGCTAGAAATCAGAATAATTTCTCTAGCATTAGAACTAGCAAGGTACATGGTACAAAATTAGGCATGGTAAATGTTTTATCTTAGAAATCTGAGAAAGCAGATTTTACAGGAAGATGATCTCAGAGAGGAGGCTAAAAGTCAGCTTTGCTCTTCACCAATATGAAAAGTCCAGGAAGTTTTAAGACTTTCCTCTAAGAAAAAGCTACTGTGCAAAGATAATTAATTCAATACATGGGTGGTGATGATCCTCAGAAATGAGTGCACAAATCAATAGAAAAGTTTTAAGGGAAATGGTTCAATGCTTAGGGAAACCATGAAAAATTAATGAAAAAAATTCATTCATTTTCTCCCTTATTACCATTTAGATGAGCTCAAAGCGAACAGTTAGCACAATAAAATATGATTACTTTTTAAACTATTCAAAAAGATCTGAATAAAAGGCAGTGTCTAAGTATCACATCTCAAAGCATTTAGAATGCAATTTTTTCTGTGAACTCTTTAAATATTATATCGGAATAACAGATGCTTTAATGATGAGAAAAGATTATAAACGTGCTAAAGATAAATTTCCACTTTGGGTGAATGAGAAGTCTTATATTTGGCTTGTGAAGCAGTAGCAATGTCAGAACTCAAGTTTTCATCAAACTATCACGATACATGACACAGTTTGAAACTCCTTTTGCTTGATTGCATACAGCTCTGAGGTTATTTTAGATTTCATGTTTTTAAAAACAATCCATTTCCAGGTCTTAGAACCACATCAAAAAGTATTGAAAATATTGTCTAAAAAGCCCATAATCAAAGAGCAAATAACAGAGAGAGAAAAGCTAGAGCCAGGACAGCTGTCCTCTATTATGACACACTTCATAAGAGCTGATGTTATGATAATACCATAGTTGTGAGGCCACTCTCAATTCCCTTTCAAAGGCTGTGATGATCAGAGGAGTTTCTTGAGACTGGAAGACAGCAAATGTCACTCCAGTCATCCAGAAGGGCAACAAGAAGGGCCCAGGGAGATACAGATCTGTCAGTCTCACCAAGAAAGTGATGGAGCAACTAATTCCAGAAATAATTTTCAGACAGATGAAAAAGAACAAGGTGATTGGGAGCACTCAGCATGGATTTATGAGGGGAAAGCCATGCTTAATCAACCTTTTCCAATGAGATAACAAGTTTGGTGGGTTTGGGGAGATCAGTGGATGTTGTTTACCTTGTCTTTAGCAAAGCTTTCAGCACTGCCTCCCAAAATATCCTGTATTGGATTTGTGTGGCCAGGTTTTAGTACCAGGGGGGCTACAGGGGTGGCTTCTGTAAGAAGCGTCCAGAAGCTTCCCCCATGTCCAACAGACAAGGCCAGCCAGCCCCAGGACAGACCTGCCACTGGCCCAGGCCAAGCCTGTCAGTGATGGCAGCAGCACCTCTGGGATAATGTATTTGACAAGGAGAAACAACACCCATGCAACTACAGCCCGAGAGGAGAGAGGGAATGTATGAGAGAAACATCCCTGCAAACACCAAAGCCAGTGGGGAAGGAGGGGTGAGGGGGTGCTCCAGATTCCCCTGCAGCCCATGGTGCAAACCACGGTCAGGCAATTGTCCCCTTGCAGCCCATGGAGGCCCATGGTGGAGCAGAGATCCACCTCAGCCAGTGGAGGACATGTCAGATCAGGGGGATACCTGAGGGAGGCTGTTACCCTACAGGAAGCCCACGCTGGAGCAGGCTCCTGGCACAACCTGTGGACTCATGGAGAGAGGAGTCCATGCTGGAGCAGGTTTGCTGGCAGGACTTTTGGCCCTGCAGGGGACCCACACTGGAGACCCCTTTACCTGAGGGACTGCACCCCTTGGAAAGAGATTCATGCTGGAGCAATTCATGAAGAACTGCTGCCCATGGGAAGGACTCATGTTGGAAAAGTTCATGGAGGTCTGTCTCCTGTGGGAGGGATCCCATGCTGGAGCAGGGGAACAGTGGGAGAAGTCCTCTCCTTGAGGAGGAAGGAATGGCAGAGACAACACGTGATGAATTGACCACTGCCTCCATTGCCCTGAACCTCTGAGGGGTCAGAGGGAGAGAAAATCAGAAGTGGAATCTGGGAAGAAGGGCAGGGTGAGGGGAAGGTGTGTGGTAGCACAGATTCTTTCCCATGGGAATTTTTCTCTTCTTCTCCCTGTGTTCTATAAATAAAGATAAGGTTTGGATGTTATTGAAATTGTCTCTGGAAAGATGGACAGTTCTACCTGGCCTATGGGCCTAGGGCGAGGTTTTGAATTGACCCAATCCGGAGAAACTTTTAAAAGTCTATATAAGTTTTAGAATTAAATAATAAAATCAGAATTCCGCCTCACCCGATCCAGTTTGGTTCTTGCACTCGGCTAGCGCTCAACAGCGACAAAGGTGTTTTTGAGATTTGGGTTTATTTCTCATTTTCCCTCTCCGATTTGACTGGCAATAAATTCAGTTGATTTCCCCAAGCTGAGTCAGTTTTGCCCGTGAGAGCAACTGGTAAGAGAACTCTCCCTGCCTTTATCTCAACCCACAAGCATTTTGTTTTATTTTCTCTCCCCTGCCCAGCTGAGGAGGGGAGCAACACAGTGGCTTTGGTGGACACCTGGCATCGAGGCACTATCAACCAACCACACATCCCAACACAGACAGGCTGGTTAAGTACACAGGGAAGTGTACTGAAAACTGGCTGGACTGACAAGGTTCAGAAGGGTTGTGATCAGGACCAGAAAGTTCTGCTGGAGGCCATTCACTAGCAGTGTGCCCCAGGCACTGGTAATGGGTCCAATCCTGTTTAGCAATGAGCTGGGTAATGGGACAGAGCACAGCCTCCACTAGCTCGTAGATGAAACAAGCCTGTGAGGAGTGGCTGATACACCAGGTGGTTGGTTGTGCTGCCATCCAGAAGGACTTTGAGAGGCTGGAGAAATCTGCAAAGAGGAACCTCATGCACTTTAAGAGAGGGAAATGAAAGCTCTGCACATGGGGAGAAACAACCTTGAGCACCAATATATGCTGGGAGCCAGCTGACTAGAGAACAGCTTTGCAGAGAAGCCTTTCTTAAATGATTCCAGTAACTCTATATGTTGCAGATCCTTGTTGGAGTAGCAACATGGTGGGATGCAAGCAGTTAAGGAAATTCTTGGTGTGTGTCTGTCGCTGTTGAGCGCTAGCCGAGTGCAGGAACCAGACCGGATCGGGGGAGGCGGAATTCTGATTTTATTATTTAATTCTAAAACTTATATAGACTTTTAAAAGTTTCTCCGGATTGGGTCAATTCAAAACCTCCCCCTAGGCCCATAGGCCAGGTAGAACTATCCATCTTTCCAGAGACAGTTTCAATAACATCCAAACCTTATCTTTATTTATAGAACACAGGGAGAAGAAGAGAAAAATTCCCATGGGAAAGAATCTGTGCTACCACATGTGTCAAGGATAATTTATTCATTAAAGCACTTGTTGTGGAAAACAAGGATGATGCACAGTTGGATCTGATATTCACTAACTAAGACGTGTTGCTGACTGAGACAAATGTTTTACAGACAGCTGACACAAGTTCTGAAGAAGAGGACAACAAGAAGACAGAGCCAGGCTTTTCATGGCGTTGTATGCTTGGAGGCCCAGAACAGAAGTGCAAAAGTAACAATGAAAGATATTCAAAATAGCTAAAAGGAGAACTTTATTTATCATGAAGACAGTCGTGTAGTAGAAGAGGTTGCCCAAGCTTTTGCAGTTTCCATCTCTGGAGATCTTTAACGTTAAACTGGAAAAAAACCCAGCTGACCCTTCCTTGAGCTGGAGGTTCAACCAGATGACTTTCTGAGTTACCTTGCAGACTGAATTTTCCTACAGTCCTACCATCTCATTTTTCTATTCTTTTTTTTAACAAAATCTTTCCTTCCAGAAGAAAGAGTAAAACTATAGATTATTTTTTAACTGCTATTTTAAATTAATATCCCTTACATAAATCACCCATACAAGGCCTCTGTATTTCACAGATACCTCATTAGTCATTTTCCCCCGTGGTATAAAGTTGAAAATATATCACTATTTATTTCTGCAAGTCAGTTCTAAGTCATGCTAATTTATTTAAATAGCTTTAAATGTATTAAAGAAAACAGTTGCTATCAGTGCTGACCTTGCAGCACGCATCATCTTTTAGATATTCTGTTCTGTTACATTTTTAAGGAACCAGTCAAACATTATGCAAATAACCTTGTGTTTCTGATTATTTAAAAACTCTCAGCTTTGAACTTGTTTTCCTGCTCTGCTTCAATTAGAGCATGTTGAAGAGATTACTTCATCTCTCAGAATTTTGTTCTCAGCTGTACATGATAAATTTCAAACTTTAGACTGAACCTACACAATCTGTTTTTGAGTTGTTCAGTTACAACATTGGCTGTTGCATTTGCTCCTCAAAGGTATAAAGAAAGTGTTCTGGACTACTGGTACTGATCATTACTTAAAATGCAGACCAAATAGTATTTATTCTACTGCTAATGTTTCAGATTTCTTTAAGAAGGTCTTAAGAGAAGTGAAAGGATGTACTCGAAAAGCTGGACTGTACTATTTTCTGTCACATTAGCAAGGTACAGAAGTAATATCAGGAATTGTGGAAAACTTTATTTTTAAAGCTTTATTTTGCAAATTTCTTTAATGAAATGGGATTAATTATATTTTAATCCAAACTTCCCACACAGTATTGAAAACATATGTGTTGGGATTCGGGTTGGGGGTTTTTTTGTTTGGTTGCTTGTTTTGATTTGGTTTGGTTTGGGGGTTTTTTGCTTTGTTTCTTTTGGTTTCAGTTTTGGTTGTGGTGGTGTTGGGATTTGGTTGTGATTTTTTTTTTCACTTTTGCTTCTTTGTTTCTAATAGAGGCCATAGCATTTGAGGTTGAAACAAGAAAGTCTTAATGAATGTCTACTGCTCTTCTTTGCTCCAGTTGGGTTTAGAGTCACTACCAGGCAAAATTAAGAGAATCAAGGGAAGCTGTTAGAAAGGGGTGCACAATGAGAAGACATGAGGTGAGAAGGGTAAGGATGATCATAATTTGGGATACTTTCAAGGGAGTTCAGTGAGAAGGGAAGGTGTCTATTTCTTGAAAGTGCAGAAAAGGCACAGCACTTGCTCCCACTCTTGAAGCTTAGCTTTTTTAAAATGTCGTCTTAGCCAGTGAAGACAGCCACAGTGATCTGCCAGAAACAGGGAAAAAAGGTGTTCCCTGGGAAAATGTTGTAATAAGGTTGGATGTATGACATGACCTTTGTAATATACACTCTTTAAACATCTGAAGTGGAATTATAAATTTCAGCTCTTTCTGGTTTAATAGCAAATGCTGCTAATTATTTGAGATGGGAATATAGAAACTGAGCAAGGCTTTTTGCTGAACATATGCCTCTAAGATATGCCAGCAGAATATTTTACTGTCATGACCAGTTTTGTTGCCTGAGCAGAAAACAAACACGAAAGGGCAGCCTAAGGCACAGTTGGAAGGTCTGTTTAATTACTGTTGTTGGCAGAATTTATTTCCAGAAATGTTATCACAGAATTGGAAATAAAAATGTCTCCTGGCACCGCTAGAGCTTTTTCAGATATCACTCTCAAATGTGACACTTCTGAACAAGTTGGAGGAAAAAAGAGAGAATATTGTGCCCACTGACTTCTGACAACATGCTATAACCCCAGAAATACTCATTTTAAGAGAATTTCCATATCATCAGCACTTACAGTACAGAAGCAATCCTGAATCCCTCAAGACCCCTGCTAAACCACCAAGGCACAGTCACATTGCTCCAGCTTCTGCTGATTTATTATGCTTTTTTGATTTCTGCTCTTGGACAGGGAGACAGTGCCTAAGGCTTCTCAGTACTAATCTGCTTAGCTTTTGTTTCTGCTGTGCATAGAGAAGACTTGAGTGAGTCCCTTTGAGACTAAAACTAAGACCAGCCATAGCCAGTGTCAGGTAAGATATCAGGTAAGGCAAGATCTAGAATGTAAGGAAAAGCATCTCTGAAAATGCTATGAGAACAACTTTTCCCAGCAGGCTGCTGCAGTGCTTACCTGGCCATAACTCACTGCTGTGTGAGATCCCAGCTGGTGGTGCTTGTTCTGATCCTGTCCGGTGCCTGCATTCCTGGCCTGGCATGTGGCACTCGCTGAGGCAGAGCACACTGCAGGTGGGTGAGGAAGGCTTGGTGGGCTCCAGACTTCAAGGCAGAAGGTGAGTGCTTGTAGTAGTAGGTGTTGAATCTGGGGCTGGATTCCTGGCTTGGACAGGTGAGACCTGTAAGAAAAGAAAAAAGAAGGAAGGAAGGAAGGAAGGAAGGAAGGAAGGAAGGAAGGAAGGAAGGAAGGAAGGCCCAACCAACTGAAAAAAAAAAACAAACAAAACCAACTAACAAATGGGAGAAGCAGGGTGGATGAGCCTGGGGTCCCATTTTAAGAAGGTAGTTTCCTGCAACTCCAAAAACTGGTTCCAGATCTTCTGCTGCATCAGGTAATGCCTGCAATGAAAGATGGCTGCAGAGCACACTGCATTGGAGAGCCTTTGAAAGTTTTTTGGCAAAGAATTTCAAACAATATAGAGTATCAAAGCAACTTATAATATCCCATTTTGAATGTGGTCCAATCATTGATAATTAAAATTATTATAACTAAGAAATGAGAAAATAGAGTATATATGATATTAATGTAAAAGGAAACAGATGAGGAGTCTTCCTTAGCACACATTCCCAGATTTAAAATAAGTTGAATAGTTCTTGTCAATGTTATGGCTTTATTATCTTTGATCAACACTGTGGTCTGTTCCAGTCTGCATGTTCTGGTGCCATGAATCACTGATGTCTATTACAAAATTACAGTCATATTAGCTCACCTTTACTATAACCCTCCAAACCTAGAACCAAATAAAACACCTCCTTAGAACAAGAATGTCAAAGCTACTGGCTTTGCCATCCCAAGAGACAGACAGTGTTGCAGCAAGACATAACAGCCACACACCATGCTCAGAAAAACAAGTCAGAACAGTGTCCAGAGTACTGCAGGCAGGGACACCTTTGCAAATTATAAACTGCTACTTGCATCTTTTAACATTTTTTTTGCTGCAAGTGTAGAAGAAAAAAGTGTAGAAGAAAAATTTTGAATACCAGCAAGACACACCTTTATCACAGGGCTTGGAGAGAGCTTTCCCATGAGTCTCAAAGGACTCTTGCTTACAGACATCTAATCTGCAGAGACAAGCAAAGAGAAAGAAAGATAGCAATAAATTTGATAGGATCTTACCACTGACTTGCTTATCTTAGTGTTCTGCTTTTCTTACTCACCTCTACTACAGAGATTTGAAGAACTGAAATATTTAAGTAACTTTTTATCTAAAAGCATCTGAGCTAATATTTGGTGTCTTAAATGCAAAAGGTACTGCAAGTAATTAGTTTGTATCTCAAAATGTAAATATTGGAATGAACATTGCCTAGCATTATGGAGAAGCAAATGTCATAATTTTTCTATGCTGCTATCTAGATATTACTTTACCTCAATAATTTACATCATGACTTCCCAGTGAAGAAAATGCCACATATTCATCCACAGCATGTGAAATACTTCCATGTTTTTCTGAACTCAGCAGCCATCATTGCCACAACATGCTCCCTCTTTTACTCCTTTTCAGTCTTTCTTTTCAGGATGGAACATATTTTGCTGTTTAATCCTCATGTACTCTTGCAGTCCCATGCCTTTTCTCAGAAAATACAGTAATTAGTCTTGTTGTTTTCTGGTTACTTATCACTTCGTGGTATAACTGAGATCATAGGATAATAGAAGCATTTAGACTCAAAGGAACTCTGAAAGTCTTCTGACTCAAGCACAGTTCGAAACAAGACTCTTCAAAGGTAATTTAGGTTACTCTGGGTGTTGCCCACATGAGTTTTGAACATCTCCAAGGATGCTGATTCCACAACCTCCCCGAACAATCTATTTCAGTGATTCAATGCTCTTGTGCTGAAGAATTTCTTCCTTACAACTATTCAGAATTCTCCTTTTAAGTGCTGTCTCTTCCCTTTGCTCTGTTGTGCTTGTGAAAATTCATGCCCCCTGTTTTCTCTAATCCCCCTTTCGGTGATGCAAGACTGGATCATCCATGCAGGGTGAAAACAAATATAGAAAAATATACTATTCTTGAAATATCTTGAAAATAGAAGTCTCTATTTGTGTCATTACTTCTTATTTCACAGGTAAGAGTTGTTCTACAAGAGATATTTTTTGCTTAGAGAAAAAAACTGTAATGTAAACAGTTATTAAAATAGGCCCCATTTTAATTAAAATTAAAATTTTAATTTTTAATTTCTTCTTAATTTAATTCTTCTTTTTAATTAAAATCTCTTTTCTCCCTGTACCCGTTATCTTCCTACAGGTCTTTCAAATCTCTCAGCGAATCTCTCACTCAGAGTCGTTGTTGCACCAAAATCTACCACATAGGAAGCTGGCAAAATTACACCCTCTGCTTTGCATTCTGATAGTATTTTCTTAAGGGGGTAAAATAATTTGCAATATATATTTATATGCACAGTATTTGACTATCCAAATGTCTGAACAAAATGTATCACAAAAATGTGTGAGCTTGTCCAAACAAAAAGACATCCAGCTTCTCTAAAGAAATTATACTGTACATACCCAGACCTGATATTTATTTCTTAAAAGGGTTCATGACTGTTTAGATACTAGAAGTTTGCTTTTTAGGACTAGTTAATTGCAGAACTTCTCTGCAGAGCACTTGACCACAGTCTGATCTCAGAAAAAAAGTACAAAATTTCTATCATTTCCATGGAAACACGATATAGTTCTTCTGACCCTGGTGTAAGAGTCCTAAACCCTGCTGAACTCAGTTCAGGTAGGAATTTGCAGAACATGACACATGGCTTCATAGGAGAACTCAAGTTCACCTTCACCTAGGAAGACTTTATCTAAGAGTTTTTACCTCCTTGATTTATTTCTCTTATTTATTGATGAAAAACTAAAAGAAACATTAAATTCCTGAGAAAATTTCCTTTTTTCCTGGTTAACCTGAAAGCACAGTCTGAATGGAAAAGACTGAGAACAATCTGCTAAGACTTGGAGATGTCATATATTGTATCATCCAATCTCCTCAATGATGAGAGCTCAACATGAGAACAACCTACTGCTGAATCAAAAGTAAGTCTCTTCTTTGCAGGGGAAAAAACCAGGGAATCTAGGCAAAAAAATAGAGAGAGGTGAAGAGAAAGAAAGTTCCTTTAAGTGATAATTCAGTCTCCCTGGGCTTTTTTTTTTTCTGTTTGTTTTATCTAGCAGGCTGAGAAATGTAGTATTCTCTCCAGATGAGAAGGTGAAGATAGTCTTCACTAGGATTGAAAGAGGTATTTAATGAACTCCGCTGATGATATCCCTGGTAACAGAACAAAGGATTGCAGTGAAATGTCTGACTTGCTTTGTATTCACAAGAGTTCAACTTAATAGTAAAACTTAATGTTCTACTCGTACAAAATCAGGTTATCCATCCTGAAAGGTCTTTCTAAGTGACAGGAAGAATAAAACAAACAGGCAGGCAGTGCAGCAAAAATGTTTTGCACTTATTTTGTTTTTTTAATTATTTAAGGGCTGTACACAATGCTAAGCTTAGATGCAAATGCTGAAATGCTTTCTCCATGAAGTATGATGCAACCTTCCCACAATGTCTTGGAGCTATTCCCCTTCAGTATGCAAAAAGATGCAAAGTGTCACGGGGGAGTGGCATGACAACACATATGTTTCTCACCATTCCTTCACTGTACAGTTTAACAACTCCATATCACAGGAGGCACTCTACCCCTCAAAGCCTTAAATGACATGGCCCATCAAAGTTCTTAATGTAAACAGTATGAACTATTTTAATGTTTCATAAAGGAACTGCTCACTCTCCTCCTCCTCACTCAGCTGCACGCTTACTGTGCTCTGGGTGGGGCACAGCGTTCTTTCTGGATCTCAGTAGGAAAGGCACAAATGGTGTAACAAAACTGCTTTAATAATAATTTTTTAAAAACCACAACAGAAATAGGAAGAGAAATACAGTTAGCAAGTAAACCTTATGCTTCTTCAGATGCTGGAAATCCTACTCTTCCAGAGCATCAGACAGGGCCACAGCACGGTCCTATCTGTGGAGAGGTTCATTCCCACCCGGTACCATGTCTCCTTACAACTAGTGTATCAAAAAAACCTATTCATCCTGTTTTGACATTTGTTTCTCCATAATGCTCTTTCTTTATGCCCACCAGAGCATGCCACAGTAAACATATCTGGGAGCTTTATCCAGTAGCAGAATACACCCAGAGCCTTCCAGCATCTGCCCTCTACTGCTATATGCTTGGGGCTATGCAGCAGTCGCTCTCAAAAACATATGGGTATACCAAGCCAGAGACCCAGTATGGCTGTCAGAGCTTGATGAAGATGATTGTCTCTTGAACATAATGTCTTCCCTAACCCTCGAAATGCAATGATATTTTTTGTTTGCTTCCCTTGGGGAGCTAAGACAGAAAAAGGTATACAAGAAGGGAGCATTGACTGGAAAAAAAAGACTGTGATGAGATGACAGCCTGTGGCAAATAGTGTATCTTCCCACTCTGGAAAGTCTAATGGTGCCTACAATTCTGAAGTTTTTTCATTCCTCTGCTGTCAACAAACATCTGTGAAATGAAGGCTGATTTAAGTAGAAGATAACAGCAGCTGTTGGTGTTTGTCTTTCCATTATCTTTAGTGCCACACAGGTGTGCAAGAGATCTGTTTATGATGGGCTCTGTGGCTGTCCCTCCTCTGATGGGATCTGTGCTCTTCAAAAACAGATGAAAGGCTTCCAAATGTCACACAAAGGAAGTAGGAGATTCACGCACAAAGTTCAGAAGCATGAACATTTATATTCAGTGCAAAAATCCTCTTCTTTTTCTCTTCAAAATCCAATTCAGCACACTAGATGTATTTGCCTGGTGGATGAAACAGAACAGTATAATGGAGACAGTAGAACTGCCAGAGTTTGAAGGCATGGTATCATCAAGGCACAGGGCCATGTGAAACCAGATTGGTCTCCTGATTATGGAAATTAAGTGCTGATTAGTAGGCTTAGTCTTGCCTCTTCAGTGTTCATGCAAGGATGTTTGTTAAATTAGTAAATGAAGTTACCTGAAGGTAATAATTCATTTATGTTCCTCTATTCTTGGATTCCTTAACTGAGGCTCTATTATCTGATTTAAATTTATTTTTTCTGATTTGTGACTCTACCAAGTACTTGCAGCTTTAAATGAAATGAATTGTTCAATTTCTCTGACTATATGAGAATTTCCTTCCCCTCAGAGGTACTGTGAAGATACAATAGCAATGTATCATGCACGTTCATAATATTGTGATAAATTGAGGACAATAATATATGAATAAAAAATATTGGGGTTTTTATCAGAGAGAATGGTACATATTAAACAATGTACCATTGAAAAATAAGGAGAAAAAGCAGATAATGAAGGCAGTTGCTTAAATTATCTCCAGCTAGGCTGTACACCAAAAGATGGAGGATGACAGTGGGATACATCTAAAGAAGTTCTAAGCCTCATGGTGAGCTCAGAGATAGTCAGCTTCATGGCCCAAAATCTCATTTTCTTCTGTTTGTGAAATGTTAGTGAAAGTCCTTGAAAGTTGCAAGATGTCAGACAACTGAGGGCACTAAAGAGGCCTTGGTCAACCTCAGCAATGGGCTCCATCCACCCACTCTGCTCATGAGTTCAGGCCCTTTTAAGGCCCATCCTGTGCTGTTAGTCCCTGTTAGTCTGATTTGTGCTGTAGGTTTGCTTGTCTCTAGCCGTATCATAGCACACCTGTGTGCCTGGCCACGAACCCAGTTGCTGTGCCTGAGCTCTGGACTAACTGCCTGGTTTGACCTCAGATTTTTTGTTGCCACCTGCCTTGAAACTGCTGGGCTGGATCTGACAAGAAGTAGCACTGGCCTGCATTCATGGATAACTCCTTGTCTTGCTTCAAATGTGGTCATGGAGTTTTGCTTCAATTTTCAAGTCTGAGGAAAGCATAGTTTTTCTTGGGGCTTGGGAAGATCTGAGAATGAAAACAACATTGGGTCTCAAAAATTATTTGTGATCAAGACCTCTTTGGATCACAGTACCCTTTATTACTCCTCCTTGAGAGATGCATCAGTCACATCAAATCTTTACAGGACCCAAGAAATTCCAGATTAGACTTCTGAAGATAACAAGAGGTCAGGGATGGGGAGCAATTTACTTTTGTGGCACTGAAGAAGGTTTTGAACACTATCTGAAAATGAGCTGTATGAAACTGGAGTGTTCTTCAGGCACAGGAAAGGCTCCAATCAAAACTTTAATATTAATCAATCATGGTGTTTGTGTCTCAATCCAACAGAATCTAATCAGTGAAAATGAATAGGTTGGGTTCTGATTTTCTTAAATTTTTATGGGCACTTATTCTATGTCATTTTTCATGAATCACAACAGCTGCAAATCTAGTCAACAGGCAGCCCAAACTTCAACCAACACAGAATGTGTGTTTCTGTGACAGGTAACTTTGTTCTTATCAGATAATTTGAATAGTGGACTATTAAAAGTTTATTTCTCCTTGAAGAAACTTGGCTGAGATATGAACACAATGCAAAAGAGACAGCTTCCATAGCCCACAGATGAGAACTTTTTGTTATTTAAACCTTTTATTTTTAGGGAAAAATAACAATAACAAATTTTGCTAAGGAAAACAAGTTTGGTTCTATCTCTGGATTCTATGAAGGCAACAGTCACAGAAAAAACAGTCCAAAGAATTCTTTAATGTAAACAGCATGTTAACACAGGACTAACTTTTATATTGTTTCCCATTTCAGAAATCTTTAAAGATGTATATTTCCCAGGAATCTGGTTCCATCTTCCCTGCCATTCCCTTAGATAAAGGAAGACTGCAGTGAGGTTTCCCCCTCACCCTCCAAACTTCTTTTCTCCAGATTTATAAACCCAGCTCCCTCAGCCTCCCCACACACATGGCATTCCCCAGCCTCCTAACCATCTTCCCCAGGGAGAGAGTTCAGCTTAGTAGGCAATGGCAATATACAGCAGCTGCATGTCACTCTATCCTGAATGGCTAGCTCCCAATCCACACTTGGATTAACAAGGAATCTCTTCACACAGCAGCAGCTGAAAGGTGGGCCTGTGGATGCAAAATAAAAAAAGAGACAAACTGCTGTCACAAACTAACAAAGAAGCAGGCAAGGCAGTTGTTTTGGGGGGTTTTTTTGCATATGGACGCAGAATTTAAGGCTAGAATACCACTTTGAATTCAAACAGCACAGTGTGCCCAGAAGCAAGAAATTTAAGTGAGCTGCTCTTAATGTTTTAGCAAATTGCAGAAGGTATTTTAAGGAGTATCCCACATCTTGCTTTGAAGTTACCCCTGCTTGGAGCAGGAGGTTGGCTTAGGTGGTATCCAAAAGCCTCATTCAAATTAAATTTCTCTGGTTTTATTCTGTACCTTGAAGCACTCAGGAAAGTTCTATAACATACTTAAAAGAACATTTTCTGTAAAGACAAGAGCAATTGACTGACTGGATGAAGTAAAGAACTCTAAAAACCTTTTTTAAATGGAGATAAATGGAAGTAAAAGAACATATAGGTACTTGAGTTCAACGTTTAGAAACCACAAGTGGTTCCTAAAATATCCATTAACCTGTTACTTAAAGCTCTCTTCCAGCCTGTTTTCCCTGAATTATCAATTCAATCCCAATGTCTCATTTGCATCCCTGCCCTGCTCCCTTCCCTGTGTCACTCCACAGATGCCAGTGGAGTGACACAGTAGGAAGGGAATCTCTTCCAAAAGGACAACTTTAGTTTAAGGTGAAACAGTCGCCCAGGCACTCGAAGGGCATCTGATTGGCAGGTGTCTGGTACACGATGGGCGTGTGATTGTCATGTGCTGGGCACTTTATTGCCACGTGATGGGTGCATGCCTGAGATGTGATGCATATGACCAGTGTTGGACCAAAGGATTTTACTGAGTCCTGGCCCCTCAGTCCCGTGATTCCTGACCACCGGTCCAAGTGACACAGCTGGAAACATGACATTGGTTTTTCAATACAAAATGCTTCCTTGGAGCATTTAGAAAACTGTGCTACTGGCCTCTAAGAAGCCTCCCAAGCTTGCTAAATTCAGCACATTTCCACTCTACAAAATACAGCAAAAGGATTTAGACTGCAAGAAATCTGTTGCAACCAAACAAAAGTTTGTCAACAGAACACCACTAACACTGTGATGTGACAGAATCATTAACACGAAGATGGCAAGGTTGGGTCAAACATAAAGTACATCTTCTTGGTGCCAATTCCAGCATCCTGCTTCTCCTGCCCAAGAGCAGCTGGAGGACTGAGCCTGCCCCACTTACAGGGCTCCATTTGCTTTTCAACCACCTGACATATACATGTTTGCTGCAAATTCTTCCTTCCAAGGGGTGACAGACAGCTTGGAGCCATTGTTTTTATACGTATAATTGGCGTTATTCTTCCCCATTATTTCACGTTTACTAACAAGAATTTTGTAATTCGGTGTATTGTCCAGACAGTACCATGATGAGTTTCTGCTGAAAATCTGCCACTTTTGTACCACCCTGGTACCTCAGTATCAGGTGCAAACTTTGTCATCTCACTGTTTCCTGCCTTTTATAGGTTGTTGATGAATGTGTTGAAAAGCACAAGACCAGATTTCCAAAGAAATCTGCCAGTGACCTTACTCTACTGGCAGATCTCACCTTTGCACACTTCATCCAGCTCACACCAAAAGCTCTCACCAACTATGGAAGTGAAAGTAAGTAGCCACTATGAGACAGAATTAGATCCTGTGGTAATGTGTAAAGGACGACACAGACAGGCATCAAGGAAATGCTTAGCACAGAACAAGCATTTCATCTCTCAGTCCTGATCCTCAAGGGAGATTTACAAAACACTGTGCTCAGGTGCACCTGGGAATTAAATGCATAACACTAGGACATACAGCACATGGACTTAATAAAGACTCTTTTTATGGCATATTATAGCCTACTTCCTCATCCTCCAAACATCTTGTACTCCACAGAACACAAAACTTCTCTCTCCCTCTTTCTTTCCCCCCTTGCACTAATATCCTGTCTGCTCCAAAGACTCCAGACACCTTTCCTTGTAAAGTTAAATAAGTCATTGATAAGTGATACCTTACTGTTAAATAACTCACCTCAGAGGAATTAATCTTAATGCCTGTGTCCTGGGGAAGGGACTGTCCTCTCAGAACGTGTCTACTTTTCTCCTCATGATACCATACCACATAGTTTAACAAATTTTTGCTTCCTATAGGCCTCATTCTAATGATACCTTTAGACCATCATGTTTATAACAAAATGCAATACATTTTTTTTGGTTTTGCTTGTTTGATGTTGGCCTTTTACATCCACAGGGGATGCAGCTGGATTGTCATATCTCCAGTCTTGAATACCAACCTAATGTTTCCCAAATATATTTACCCTGGGTAACAGCCCAGCACAGTGCACTGATCCCAGGCACTGATCCCAGACTATGCCAGCTTAGGCTGACCTTGAGCATCTGAAATACTCCCTTTCGTCTTCTGTGCGTATGCAAAAGTCATCAGCTGGCTTAAACATTTGGCCATCAGTGACTATTAAGCCAGCACTCAACACCAGAACCCAGACTGTGCAGTATCCAGAGTTGGAATCTTCTCTCGAAGGATCTCTTGGCTGCCTTTCTCATGACTATGTGTCAGATAGCAAGTGAAGGCATCCTTTTTCTAACAGACTGTGAATGAAAATGGAAAACAATACCCTTTATTGGATATAGTGGAAGACACAATGGAACTGCAAGCTCCACATGTTCTTATACAGCTCATTTTTTAATGGCCTACAAGAAAATGCAAAAGGAACACATGACAAAAAGGATGATGATCTTGTGTGCCCTTCTGAAAGAGGTCAGAGGTTAAACAAAGTTACTGTAATTTTTCTTGCTTACCTTCACTCAGAACAAATGTGAATGCAGCCATGTTCAGGTTACACATCAGTGCTACAAGTGCCAGCCAGGAAATAAATTATGCACAGCAGCAACCAAGTGCCTTCCAGATTCACAGGAAACTGCTGTCCAGACAAACACACATTTCCTAGCACAGTCTGAAACTAAATGAACTGTCATTAGGGAAGATAATATTGATATAGGAAGTATTCGAGAACAAAAATTTCCCTCATAATCTCATTTATTCACATCCTTTTAAATTGCTATAGTTGGGCATTCTAGGTTTTCATTTTAACAGTGGTATGTAAAGAAGTAACGTTGCTCTTAAGCACTCAGAAATGCAGGAACTAAGGGCAGATACAAAGGAATGTTCAAAGACCTATCATCCTGTCTAAGAAGAATTTCAGGAATAATGAAAAAAAAAAAAAAGAAGTGAATTTTGGGTAGGTCCTGGACCCACTTTTATCCTGAGCCGAAAGTCTTTGTTGTATTGTATTTACATTGGTTTATACTTTTTGCAAACTTAAATGAACTTATTTAGTTAATTTCATGCCCATGAAATGAAGCAAGAATATCAGTCCTGTGCTGAGATACCCCTCTCACAACTGAAACCAAAATAAAATCTTAATTTTACTGATAAATTAAAGTAAGAGCTCAATTGTTTCCTACTTCTTTCACTTTTCAGCTTCAAATATCATTTAATTTCAACAGGCAAGTTTATTTGTGAATGACATCTTTTGTTTTCTCTTCTGTAAATATAATTTTGCAGTTAAATGCACTTTAAAACAATATTTAGACAACTAGTAGCATTGATAACATAGAAAATTGTAAAAAGCCACAGTCCTTGATCAAACAGTTTTACTAGGATGGGATCAAATTAGTGTGGATTCAAGGGAGCTAATTTCCCACTAACATGTTTCTCCTACAATGCTGCCAACTCCCTAGCTACCAGAACAGAGTAACAACTCCTTTCCAAACTTCTAACCCCACACAGCTGATACGGGAGACCATATGTGTCTCTCACCACTTACAGCTTGTAGCAGCTCAAGTAAGGCATGGAAATAATAATTAGTGTGATAAACATTTAATATGAACACGTCTGGAATTTGCACCATAGGTAAGTCTAGGAATCAGAGAGGTAGGTCTAGAATCAGAGAGTGAGGTTTTCTTTCCTGGGATGCCTCTTGGAGACAAAAGAAAAAGGAAGTGGAAAAGGACATAAAACTTTAGAAGAGAGGTGGATGTGACGTACCTTGGCTTGAGGTACTTCCTCCCACAGCATTCTCATTTGAAAGCTGAGAATTAGTGTAATGGGTAAGACTGTTAAAATTGTCTGGAATAAAATGCTCAGTAGCTCCAGCTGGAACATGAGAGTGAGTAAAGCAGAGATTTGTACCTGTGCCCCTGTGGTTCTGCATTTCCTTCTGTGGCCTGGACAGTGGCAGAGTCCATCTTCAGCAAATCTGTAGAGCACACTTGTGGAGGCTGAGGGCACAGGAACCACAACAGCCCCTCGGAGGGAGGAGCCTTGGGCTCTCTCCCTTAGTTAGGGTAGGCAAAAGGCCCCTCCCAGGATCTTCTGTATTATTCTAATGTACTCTCATCTCTTGTTCTCCATTGGCCCCCCGCCCCTTTTACAAATGTATCTCTGTTCCAGAATGTTCTCCCTTCCTCGATGCCCCATTGGCCTGTGGCCCTTACTGCCTCTCTTGTTATCTCCCCATTGGTTCACTTACCTCGACTCCACCCCCATACCCTCAGATGATTGATCCTCAGTGCAGGCTCCGCCCCTACCTGGTCCCATATATAAATCCTGTACCGTGCATTGTTCCCCTGTCTTTGTCCCTGGGACCCCTTCGTGTGGATGGAATAAACTGCCCCTGCGGCACCTCTACACAAAGACCCTTCCCTGCTTCTTGCCACTGGCTCTGTGGACTACAGCTATCCAGTGTGTGTGTGTTGCATGTGTGCCTGCCCTGAGGAGCAGCTTCTGGATGGGGACGCTTCTGGAAGGTNTGAGAATTAGTGTAATGGGTAAGACTGTTAAAATTGTCTGGAATAAAATGCTCAGTAGCTCCAGCTGGAACATGAGAGTGAGTAAAGCAGAGATTTGTACCTGTGCCCCTGTGGTTCTGCATTTCCTTCTGTGGCCTGGACAGTGGCAGAGTCCATCTTCAGCAAATCTGTAGAGCACACTTGTGGAGGCTGAGGGCACAAGAACCACAACAGCCCCTTGGAGGGNAAGGTTGTGGCATCTCATCGCTGACTCCCGCTGCGACACTCACTGACCTAGGGGTATGGCTGTTTGCCAAATCCAGTAGTCCAGGAGTGGAATTCTGCTGCCACTCCATGCCTGTAGGACCAACTGGTATCAAGGCTGAGCAGGTGTTGGCCAGATGCAGATGCACACGTGCGCACGTGAACAGCACACATGTACATGCACACACGCCCAGTCACACCACGGGGTGTGAGCGCTGACAGCACACATAGCCAGCACCAATGGCCCTGCCCTGCTTCCCTCTCTGGCTAACGAAGGGCAAGGACACTGGGAGGACCACACAATCACTGCCTACACTGCTTGAAGAGGGAGCTACACAGGCAAGGAAAAAATTACATCTCACCAGGGTGCCAGGCCATATCATCCACAGCAGCAGCTGCGTCCAGCACCTTGGGGCTTCCCAGGAGAGCACCAGAGAAGAGCAGGCTGCCCAGGGAGAGGTGCAGGGTGCACAGCTGGAAGCTCTCAAGCTAGGGCTTGGCAAATCCCCGACTGGCACAACCTCCTGTTGTTCTGCTCAAGAGGAGGAGGTCGAGGAGCAAGCTTAGCTTGAACTGGGGTTCCAGTGCCATGGGCAGGGGAGGAGAGGCCCCAGGTGGGGCTGGTCAGAGCCAAGAGGCTGGACAGCACCCACTTCTCTCATGGGATGTGGAACCAGAGCCCTCCAGAGCTGTCCTCCAAACAGCATTTCTGTGGTTCTTCAGAGAGAGCTCAGTTAATCAGGGCCAGCAGGTGCATTACCTCCACTACTGTTCTCCTCATCTGTGTTACTGAATCCATGGAGCAAGCCAGAGAAACAGATTTCCCTTACTTTTTTTTCCCATCCCCCAAGATAAGCTGGGAAGGGCAGAGAGACTGCCTGATCTGATTTTCATAAAGTAAATCTGATTCTGAAAGCAGCAAGTGCTTGCTAATGCAATCAGCATTTCAAAACATGTACGATTTTAATGAAAAAACCTGACCAAAGTTTCCTAAGTACACTTGTAAGCAGATGTTCATCCTCAGCTTTCCATATTCCCATAGTGTCTGCAATGTATGTTCTGTGCTGACATCTCTATTTGCTGTTGTATTGCCTCTTGGCTTTTTGTGTGAACCAAAGGCACTTAAGTAGAAAGAAAAAAAAGAAGTATCAATTTACTTGGTTTTGCATACACAAGTAGCAACTAGAAGAAGAGAAGGACCAAGTAAACCATGCGAGGAAGTAAACTTTGTTTCCAGCATTAAGAAGGTATACACAAAGGCAAAATAACTCCGAGTGATCAGCTACTCAAAATGATTGTGTGAGAGAGGGAATGAAAACTAATAATGAGATGTGAAAGCCAGATCTGTGGTGGCCAGTGAAAATACTCGCATAATGAGGGGCAGGAAGAGAGACACTAAGAGATGCAGGCAAGCTCAAGTGAAAAAGGAGGAGTATGTGAGTTATACCGACAAAAACTACTGTGCTGCAGAAGGGAGCACATTCAATAAGAACCAAAACCAACAAGGTGAAGAATTAAAGGTGATATATAAAAACAAATACATATGTAAAAGTGAAAAGTAAAACCTTTGAAAGTCATAGGTGAGGAGGAAAAGTCATGATGAAACGAAAAAACCACGACAAAATGCAAACATGTCAGAAGAGGGAAAAATGAAAAAATGCAGAAAATATTGCACGCTGATGTGTAATATAAATGTGTAAACAAAAGGAAATGCAAATAAAAAGACATAATGTTGTATAAAAAAAGGAAATAAAACATCCTGGGGAAAAGAATAGTCAAAGTGAGGTGACAGAAATAAAAGATTAAAAAAGAGGTAGAAATGAAAAGCTGTAATGTGGTACAAAGAAGGCACTTGTTCTTTGAAAGTAAAAATTAAATGATGCAACATAATGGCAAGTGGGAAATAAGAGATTCCAGAATACATGCAGGGGAATGTGAGCCTGTGTGATAAGAAAGTTGAAATAGATGTTGAGCAACAGAGTTCAACACATCTTTAAAGAGCCTGTGTTAGAGGTGAAAATACATACTGAGTTTAAAAAGTGAAATGCTTCAATGAGAGGTAAATGGAAAAATGCAATGAGATGTGCAATTTGAGACCTAATAAATTATAAAAAAAACCCCAAAGTGCAATAAGAACATAGCTAAAAAAAAGGAAACCTGAAAAAACATAACGAGAATAGAGGAATGGATTATGAGATGGGCAAAAATCACATCTGGTGCACATGAAACTTCTCAAAAACACAAACAAGTACTCATAAGTAGAAAAACACAATGTAAGCAACGCATAGGGACTTGTAAAATGGAAATATGTAATGGCATTTAAAAGACAAATGGGGAACAAGATGTGAATAATGAAGCTGCAGAATGAAATGCAGAATAGTTATGAACATTAAAAGAGGAGACACAAACATCTAAAATGGGTAACGTTACACACCAAAGAATGTAAGTTAAAAAATCAAACCAGGTGATTCATTCAGGAAAACTTATAAGAAAAATTACATTTGGTGAGAAACATAAAAGGAAAATTTATTCTGGAAGGGGAAATTCATTAAAAAATGCAAAAATAAAAATTCATAAATAAATAAAGAAGGAAAGCTTGACATATTCAAAATCAGAAATGTGTCATGACCTACAAAATATGAAATGTCACTAGAAATAAATCAAGCTGTGAAATTGCAGGCATTAGGGAAAGTGCAGAAATAGCTCTGAAAAAGAAAACACAGAAAAAAGTGCACAATGTGAAAAGAAAACATGGGAGGATTTTCAGATATGAAAATGTATGCTAAGAGGCACCAGCCCCATCTTCAAGTTTCAAAAAATACAAAGACGGAAGTTCATTATGCATTCTTTCAATGAAAATCTAGTATGAGATACAAAAATGAATTCTGCAATATGATATCATTCAAATGCTAATGAGATATTAAAAGAATATATTTATTGAGGTGCAAAAGAAAGTTTCCACAGGAGCAAAAAAAATTACAGTCTTGAAAAACCATAGCAGGATGATAGTAGGAATATATGAAATTTCTCATAAGATGTAAGAAGTTAACTAAAGAATGCGAGGAAAGGAAAATGCACAGGGAAATCTGAAAGCTCACACTCAGAATACAATGCGTAGTCTGTAATGGGCAGCAAAAAGGAAATTGGCTAATAAGCAATGATACATGAAAGTCCTAATTAGATCTAAAAGCACATAATGAGACACTGAAACAAAACCAAGCAGTGAAATAAAAATGAATATGCACATCAAAAATCGAAACTGGAAACGAGATGCAAAAAAGCATTCACATGGAGATCCAGAATCAAAAAAAGTGGGTAATGAGATGTGAAAAGGAAAACTCATAACAGGATTTGGCATCAGGAATACATAGTAAGTTGAAAAATTTTAGTGAATCAAGAAATACAAAATCTGAGAGAGTAATGATAGGCAAGACCAGAAATGCACCTTTAAGATCAAAGAGGAAAAATTAAATATGGTTCAAAATTAAGCAGAGAATCCTGTGATGCAGTAGGAAAAAAGCAGAATTAATTAAGAAAGATTAAATCCATGAAGAAATACAGAAAGAAAATCTGTAACAAGTTGTGAAAAATCTGTGTTTGATGGGAAGCAAACCCTTCAATGTATATTGTAACATGAGCACTGAAATCCACGGTGAGGGTCTGGAAAACGAGTAATGAGATGTGAAATCAGAAATAAAATGATTTGTGATAACAATCATTCACAATGACAAGCAAAAACAAGAACTAAAATGCTAATGCAGCATGGCATGCGAATTGCCGAAGGAGATACAGTAGCTGAGATGCATAATGGAATATGGAAACAGAAATATATAATGAAGTGTGAAAAGAAAACATGTACCATAATAAAACATGCATTGCAAGCCATTTTGTCCTAGAAGGACTGAAGCACATAAAGCAGCAGGAAAATGGAACAAGACTGAAACGTTCAAAGGCTTCAGAGTAGGAATTTTACTTGACTGTTTGAACAGTGGGGTTAATTACAAGGTCGCTGGCTGCTGTGGGTTTATTTTACCCTTTTTTTAGTTTTGAGCTTGCCCCACTTCTTGATCCAGAAGGGATCTGCCTCGGTTCACACAGGAGTTCCTGACATCCAGTGGTATGATACTGTAATGTGCCAGCTTCACTCTGTGTGGCATCATCTCTTACATGTCATAGCAATAAGATGCACTGGCAGATTGTGTAGGAGAAACAGCCTCTGGGAATTCTCCCTCAGGCATGTCAAGGCCACCAAGCAGCATATTAGTTGCATAACAGTTTCAGCCCTAAGGCATTTGTGCCCAGGCCCACCAGCAGAAATGTGGATGACTTGGTGAGGTACAGGTTTACAAAGAATCAGACATCAGCCATTTTGAGCATGCTAATAGTACATATAAACAATGGGCTTAAGTGCTCAAAGAGGAAGACAAACAATTGCAATATCTTTTTGCTGCCTCACACTTTTGTCATGCCACAAGATGCATATAATGCTAAATTCCCCAAGCAGCAGCAGCAGCAATGGCATGTTTGGTCTCGAAGGATGCTCACAAGCCTGGTGAGTGTGCTCTGCTGAAATGCTGTGGCTGCTTGGCCTTGGTGGTGCCTTCTGGGGTGTCTCGAGCCACTGGACTCTGACCTTGATTCTCACCCCTGAATATTTAATGCTAAAGCAGATCTGTTCTCCAGTACATACCCCAAAGGTAATGTGACATTCACATCATCTCATGCCCCCAGGATATCTCCATCCCACAGGCAACTCATTTTTCCAAAGACTCTTTAGCATGGAGAGCAGATACAGGTGGCTCATCATGCCTGCAGACAGTGCCTGCAAAGAGAGAAACTTCTGAATCACAGAGAGGAGCAAGATCTTGGATCTTGTGTGCTGGCGAGGCTACACACTCACAGGGAGGTTGGGCTCATGCTTCACCTTCACAATACTGAGCAGAAGGTTCTCTGGGATCAACACAAGGGTGCTGAAGCAGTAATTCCAGCTGGGCCACACAAGACCATCCTACCCCTACGACGCGTCCTCCAGACTGGTCAGAGAGGGCATACCAGAAATGCAGAGTGGCACACACTGTCACCCAGCTCAGGTGGCCTCCTCAGGAGGGGTCACTATGCAGAACATACACTGCCTTACTGCTGCTGCCTGTCATCCCTGCCACCAGCCACGGAAAAGTCACTGCTCAGAAAAGGCCTGGTACTGAGGCTGCCAACATTCTTTCCATTTGGAGTAGCTTTTTGGAAAAAGGGTCTCAAACTCTCACAGTGAGCTGGCTGAAGTAGAAATGGTCAGTGCTGGCACTGAACTGTCTTTGGAAAACCTTGCTGCCATGGTATAAACAAGCTGAGTCATCAAAGGGATGTAAAAGGGATCAACCTGGCATGTTCCTGGGACCAGAAAGGTTCAGCTATTAAGCACAGAAAAGTGCAAAGCCCTCTCATAATATCTCTACGGCATTTGCTTGTTTTATTACTTGCCACTAACAAGAAATGTTCCATCCACTTTTCCCACTGTGATGTAAGGAACAATTAGATCCTTCATCAGTCTTATCTTTGTCTGAGCCCCTCAACATCGTATGCCTCCTTAAGTCATGTGTTATAGGCCACTGATCATCTTTATCTAACATTATCATGCAGCCAGCTACTCCATCTTATGCTAAATGTTGTGTCAAGGTTATGGAGAGGGTTGCAAATAAATGGCACACCTTTCTTTCTTTTTCTTCCTCAAAAATGAGAAAGCTGCTAGAAAGCTGACTGTCATCTAAGCTTTGGGGAAAACTCCAGCTGACTGCAATAAAATCAGGATTTCACCAATAAAATTTTCTGTACTTCAGAAACCCTGATCCTTTTTGTACAATAACCTGTAAAATTTGATCTGACAAGAGGCAAAACCCTCAATGGCATTAAGCTTATTAGACTGATTCAAAAGCTAGAGTAATACTGTGATTAGTGCATATTGCATGCATTAAGACCATAATAAATAAGAATACAATCGGTTGCCAGCAGCAGCTGGTGACTTGTCTCATGCTGTAGAGTCAATCCAAATTACTCATGAACAGCAGAACACTTAAAAAAAATGGATAATGTTTTGGATGAGAAATAACACCAAAATACAGATTCTGATAGTACAGATAATAAAGCTAACAGCTGAATAGAATGGAGATACTGAATGCACATCTAGACTCCATTATCTTTCCACAGCATGCTTCCCTTCTATATATCCTGCAGCCTCCATTCATAGTGTCTGGTAAAACACTATTGAAACCACACTCAGCCAGCTACAGAAAATGTTCACAGATTGTTTTAAATAAATATGCATTCAGCAGAACTTAACTTTAATGGTGCAAGAAGCATTTTGTCAGAGCTAAAGATCAACATGAGGATTGTCTATCTTTGATACAAAATTTAACCAGTCAGTCAGTCAGTGATTGTTCCACCTCATGAAAATGTTAAATGAACTTCCCTCTTTTGAGAAAATGAAGATGTCATTACAAAATATTCTCCTTCATTAGTTAAATGTAAGCCATCTTTATGCATTCTCTGAGCATACATTATTTCTCCTACAAATAAAACAGGCCCAATTCTTGGAAAGGCATATGCACATCTTGCCTAAACCTCCAAAGTGTTAAGGGGTTGTTGTAAAGTTTGCTTGTAAGTCCTCTCTAGCTCATAACTTTGTTTTTACCTCTGTACAATGCTTCTGTTGTTCTCCTTCTTGGTCAATGTATTGCAGCACTCCAGTGAATTGAACCTGAACAGAAAGTTGCACCAAGGATAGAAAACGCCTCAAAGAAAAGTGGAATCTTTGTCTGGGCATTCCTGACTGAAACATGTGGAACATGCTTTTGCCTTCTTCAATATTGTAAATTGTCACATTACCATGAATCTAGGATGAAGGTGAGAGGAGACTGGTATAAAACAGCTCATCCTTTGATACATAACCCAACAATGTTCCGTGTGAGTTTACACTGGCTGGCAGAGACTGCTTTGAATCTGATAAGACCTGAGTGTGAAGGATTCTCTAGAGGCTACACTGAACAGCACAAGTGAAAATTAGAGTTCCTGTTGAAGTCGTGACTCCCACATTGCACATTGAATGCATCCACTAACACTTTATTGGAAGTGGCGGCAGGCTGTGTTTTAAAATTTTCATGCTCATAAGTAAGCAACAAATTGGATGTCTAACTGTACACAGTTAAGATTGCCTAACAGTTTTTTGTCATAAAACTTGGTTTCTGCTAATTACAATTTTGTGAATCTTAAGCTGTTTGGACTTGAATTTCCTCATTTAGGTGTTTGCTGTAATTGGCTGTTACCTTCTTGGGTTTTAGCTCCCATAATACAGATGTTTCCAAGACAAATGTGCCCAAAACCACATCTTCCCCCAGTCTGAAAATACTGAGAGGAAAAAAAAAGGCCAGAAGAAAAATCCCTTCTATACAATTTTTTTTAAAAAGTTTTAGTACTTTTTTGATGAAGGAGTTGCTACAGTCACTATAGACTTAACAAGAAGGGGTTTTTTGGCTCTCTAGGTTGCCTAATTACATTAAAATGATAATCCTTTGGAATTGAGAAATCAGAAGTTAACATACATTCAAAGGCTACCAAATTGTCTAAAGATGTGGCTTTCACTGAGGATGGTCCATCCCTTTGCTCTTTTACATATCAAGCAAATGGCAACTGCTCCATAAACCACGGAGCAGATCCGGAGGTATCTTCCTCCAGTGTTGGGCTGAAAGGACTTTGCCTGCTTATCGTCTCCACAACAGACAAAACAGAATAGCCTTCTCTGAGTCTCCCAGCACTCCCTCCTGTGGCAAGGAACATGAGGAGAGCCAGACTTTTCTCCTAGTGGTCCTTCTTGTAATGAGAATGGGATCCTAGAAGCAGAGACAGGAGCAGATTCTCAGCATCTCTCTGCAGACAGATGGGAAGAACACCAGAAAAATGTGTAATTTTTTTTGTAAAGGCAAGGTCTTGTACCAGCATCCCTTCTAACAAAGGGATAGAGGGCTGTGCTGTGGCTCTTCAGGCCCCCAGCCAGCCGATGAGTCATGCTTTAAGGAGGTCTAAATTTTTTTTAAACGTTTCCCACTAAATTCTAAGGCAATAAGTCTAATTACACTTTATGCTTTAGCACACTTAGAAGAACAGCATGATTTGGAAATGGCTCTTTTCAGAAAATGGCTTTGTAGAACACATTTGAAAGTGACTGCTTTCCTGAATGCAAATGTCTGAATTGCTCTAATTATCTAACTGGGGAAAAATAGGCTTTTTTTAGACTGCCAATATCTGAAGAAACTATGAAAGGACAGGACAGTTTCTCCCAGTATTCGTTTTTAGTATGCTTTCTATTCTAGTTCTAAATACAAATAACCAGTGAGATTGCCAGTACTTTCATTTTATTATGTAGTAATTAGATGTCTTTTTTTTTTTTTAAAGTGTCTTAAAAAAAAATCACCATTTTAATTTTCAGCTTGTAAATCCTAATCATGCTAATTGTCACACTGAAGTTTGGAGCCCCTAAAAGTAGAAGTAATGTCTCTGGGACTTCCTATTATCAATCTTGTCTTTAGCCTGACAGGTAAATAACATCCCTGTAGTAAGTACAACATCTGTTTGCATAGAAAGTAGTAATAGGAAGTGTATTTTTAGTTTCTTTTAATGTAATTTCACAGCAGGGAACTGAAAAAAGAAGCATCATGGCTGCATCTGATCTCCTTTAGAATATGATTTGGAGACTAAAACAGCTTCTACCCTCACTGCTTACAGGTGGGTGCATCATCAGGACTGCTTCCAGAGACTTCTGTTTGGTTTTCTGGGGTGGGTACGGGTCAGGGGGATCCACTGCAGCTTTTATTTAACACTCTGAAGTGAACATACAGCTGCAGTAAGTCAGCCCTCACCTGTCTGTCTGAGCCTTCTCTTGACAGTATCAGGCAGAAAAAGATGGCCTGCATGTCTTTCCCAACTGCAGGAGAAGACATGGCCTCTGGGTATCAAGAACTTGGTCTTGGTGCTTACCCCGTGGGTACCCACAAACAGGAGATACCTATTCTCCTGATTTGCACTTGTGAGGAAGCCCTGGTCCCTCAGCCAGTTCCCAAGATGGCTGCAGTAGGAACCTCAGGCACAGATGGGTCTGAACAGCCCCTAAAGGAGCTGCCAATCCTGCTCCTACATCCTTACCTTCCAGCTGCCTCTCTTCCTGCTATCACACTCTTTGCTGTCACCCGCACTCTTGAACTCCTGTTTAAACTGCCAGTCATCAAGATTGTGACAGCTGAAGACCAGGTCTCTCCAGGTCCCCAGGTTAATCCTCTCTGATCCTGCTGCCTCATCATTTTGCAGCCAATAGGACAGAAGGCAGAACAGAAAGAGGTTCTCTCTGCAGCTCAGTGTAGCTCTGGTACATGGTGCATGTGCTGGGATTTGTTACAAGGGTTTCTCAGCATGTAAGAGGTCTTCCTATACAGCAATTAGTTGGATAATGGAAAGCCATGTCTACACCACTATAAATGGACTTAAGTAAATTGGTTTTTGCACTTGCATTTCTTCCCCCATTCACTGGTTTGCTCTGGATTAGATGAAGAGAATGAACTAATTTGTACATGGCAGGGATAAGGGGAAGACCAGATCTCTGGACCACCCAGTGCAGACAAACTGACAACACAGTGGCACTGGGAGCATGGGGGAATTCTGGTGAGTCCCACAGGAGACATGGCAGGAGCAGTACATGGGCATGGCAGACACAGCTCCAGGCCTCCATGTCCAACAGCAGCAGGATTGAACATGTGCTCCCAGTAGGCACCTGTACAGCCCTGCACTGACCAGCTCTGGGGTTAAAGTCAGGTCCAGAGCAAAGCCAGGGTCGGATCCAGCCTGGAGACAAGCCTAACAGCAGGACCCACTTTCAGACAGACCCCTCTGCACTTCAGGGATGCACTGATAGTGCTCATCCAGGGCAGCCCGGAGTGCAGCTGGATTATCTCAAGTTCTCTGCAGTGTCCTCTGGGTTCAGAGACAGTCCCCAGCACCCATGGGACCATGGCCAGATTCCCTGCAGGAAGATTGCAGAGGCACACTGTAAGGACTGTTTGCATCATTTATAGGGTTAAGTTCATTCCCAGGGGTGGATACAGAGACACAGAAATTAGGAGAGGGCTGAAAACATCAAATCCTTCAAATGCTTCAGTATAATTACCTTACTTTTAGTAACATTAACAGGGCCAGCTCTTCAAAATAGAGAATATAGGCCAATGGTGGGTCTATCAGTACACTAATTTCACAATAAATCAATGATCAAAACTAGTGATAACCACTAAAAGTATCTTCTGGTTTTCACCAAGTAAAGATTTGGGGCTCAGAAGTGATAATGTAAAAAACACCTGAAGGAATAGTTATCCATGGTTCAGTGAAAAACATTTATATGCTTGTGCAAGTCAACAAAGCATTGTCCCTGGTATAAATCACTACTTAAGTATTCATTTTTCAATATATCTGCTGCTGTAAGTTCCTAAAAACATGTCTGAAAACTGAAAATGGGAAGGAGTATTTTTACTCTGACTCCCTTTCTTGTATCTTCAACAGCACTGCTGAAGATGTGACTTATTTCTAGAATGGGTTAATGTAGTTACAACATAACCTTTGAGTCCTCATCATCTCTAAGGATGTATACTCCTTGAGTATAATAACATAAAAGCTCCCTTCCAGTATGTGTTTCAGACATGAATAAGACACAACATCAACTGACGTTGAAAAGTGGCATTTTCGTAACCTCACATTATATGAAGAAACCTGGAAACAAGAAAACTTTGATACAAAAGCTTCCAGAAGGGACTTGAGTTTCAAGTTAACACTGACATTTCTAAAGAAAATACAAACACAGGAGAAGGGTACTTTTCCTTACATGGACTTTTCTAGTGCTTTCTTTTCCATTTCTGCCTAATGAACTGTAAATTGCTTAACACAAAAACTTTTTTTTTAGGATAGCAAGGGAGATAGTGTATTGAATTCACCCAGAGACTGCTGTGACTCCATCAACTTCTACTCAGAATAAATTATGAAAAAAATACCTACTGACTTGGTAGGAAGCTTTATTTTTCTACACTGGTACCCTTAACAGTTAAATTGTAATCCCAGTATGCACGTGGTACAAGTGATAACTATCAAGAAATTTACATTGGTGCTGTGGATAGGTACACCCAAACAAGAATCATTCTTTCTAGCTTGAGTAAGAGTAATGCATAGTGACAGAAGTGTCATTGTGGCAGATGAGACCTTACTAAAGTAGTTCAAGAGATTAATGCCCTGACTCTGTATCTGACTTTAGCTTGATTTATCTACTCCCTACCCATTAGCTGAACAGAATATGCACTATTGCAGATAACAAGTATCAGCTCAGACTGCTCATAAAACTGGGTCTGCACTTTGGCATCCAAGCTAGAACTGATCATGTGTTCATTAGTCTCATTTCCTGCATTAGGTAAGTGAGAAATTGTGTAGGTATGCCTCCTCATATTTTCATTTGCTCCACAGATTTCCCCTGTATGTTGACTTCAGGAGTAAAGCACTGACAACTGAATGCTACAGAAACAGAAGGGTGCCATAGATTTATTCACTGTTTTTGCATTCAGCAAATTTCTGAATCATGGATAAAATACCTGAAATAAGAGTTTTAAACCTTGTAATTAAAAAAAAAAAAAAATCCTCAAACTTCTCTTTTTAATCAGTTAGCATTTCACTGGAGGAAAAATGTCCATGGCAACACTCCACATATTTAAGATGCAGTATAACCCATGAAGATACATGAAAGGATTTTGTACACATGCATTGTCTTCAGCGAATAACTAAAATGCCCAGTGTTGGCTCACTGTATCCACTAAAATAAGATTATGATGTCTATTGCCCTTCTGTCAATTGCAACCACACTGAGATGGTGGATAGAGATGGCCCCTTCAGAAGGACTCATCTCTCAGGGAGGAAACAGCCTCATTTGGTGTGAGAGTGCTGGAACAAACAGGGCACTTAGAGAGACCTTTCACTGTGATAGCTTCTGCTTTCACTGGTGACACCAGTGTGAGTAGGTTGTGTCTGGATAGATGGAGTGCTGCTCATAAGCAGTGTAAGGGCAGGTTTGAAACCAGGTGTACAGATTTTTATGTTTTCAGACCAACAAATAGAATGATTATCAAGATATCAACCACTAGTACAGTAAGTAAAGTAACATTACTGTCGCATGAACTCACATTGCTTTGCTCACTTGAACTTATCTATTTTTGAATTGTGCATAGGCTGCCTTGTAGCTGTACCAATATGTTCCTTTGGCTGATAACAACTTTGGGAAAAACATTAAAGAACAATAAAGGGAAGGCGTTAAAGGTTTCACCCTAAAAATAATCGTTCTATTAACAGAAGACTTAAATTAACACTTCTAAACATAAAATAGAATTAATTCAATTCACAAATAGCTTCACAAACAGATGAACTCCAAATATAGCCAGAGAACTGCTGAATATTTCAGAAATAATGACATACTTATTTAAGAAAAATCACTGTTGTCATAAACACGTCTTATAGCATACAGATCAGCAGAACCCCATCAATCCACAGCTGCACACATGAGCTTGTGTAAACAAAAAACCACTGCTGCTGGGATTATAGCAGCTAGAAAAATATAACAGAGATGAACTGTCCTTTTCTGAGAGGAATGGAGAAGAAACTCCCAGCACATTTCCAAAAATCAATGGATTTTTTACTAACATTGGGACAATTACTGTCTTATAGAGTTTCTGACACAAAGCTCCTTCATACCCTGTTAGGGAGGGACTCATTCTCTTGAAAAGCTGATTTTCTCCAGAACGCTCTAAAATATTGCCCATGTTTGATAAACTGTCAGTTCTTCTTGCCATAGGGTGTTTATGTCTCTAGTGGGATCAAACAGCTGTAACTGCATCCTTGGAGCAATCTTCATCACCACAAGGCAGCAGATAATCCATGCAGATCCGTGTGGATAGAAGGTACCATAAACAGCTGCCTTTCAGTTCTCCATGTGCTGATTTCCTAATCCTATTCATTTAAATGAAGGAAGGTAATATCGAAGAATGAGGAAAAGGTAAAAAAAAAATGTTGTTGTGCATAGATTGCCTTAGAGGAAAAAGATTACATCAGTTTAGCCACTAAATTACCAAAATATCACAGCAAATAGAGATTCATTTATGGCAATATTAATGAAGAAGGCAGAAACACCTGAAGGATTTAGCTAGAAAATTCCCATCAAAATCTAATGAAATTCTTTACTGTTAAGTAGTTGAACTAGGCAACTTTAGGTCTTAAAACCATTGTTCATACCAGCATGTCCTTATTATAGCCAGGAAAAGAAATATGCTCAATCTTTGACTGGCTCAGATGCTGTTTGTTTTGTTTACATGAAAATTTAGATGTACTAAACCGTGGTTTCTCCAACTCAAGCAAATATGTTGTTCCCAGACCTGTCTTGGATAAATTAATTAAGGCAAGAGATCCAAGGGTTAATCTAGAAACAAAGCCTTCAAAGTTTTGAATGAAGAACCAAATTAACTAAAGAAGTGAGGCTATTGCACCTCCATGTCCCCAGGTCCATCAGCTGCAAGGCTGGGATTAAAATTTAACTGTTAAAGGGTGTCCATGCAACTTATTCCTAGTAGAATTATTGGGACAAAAAATTCTGGCAAGTGTTGCATATTAGCAATGACGTTGTGCAAAAACTTTGGTGTTTACAGTTTCAAGAGACAATACTAAAACTAGAAAATCATGCATAGAGACACTTCTTTTGATGGATTTTGTTGAAGAAAGAGGAAGCTAGTAATGGACAGAAGCACATAAAAACTGCAGTCAGATAACTGATACTCTTTGTGGACTTGAAATGATTGCTCACTTTATCTGCACACCTGAAACCAAAATCCTGATCTAAAGTACATTCACATTTCAGTCAAAATATCTTTGACCCATGCCTAGTCATTTTAATATTAGAAAACTCTGGATGCATTGAATATTCTGGGTGTCTCTCATAGACAGGACTAAGGGACCCATGGATGCCTTTTGTGCTGTAGCTACTAATGCAGTTTAAAGCTTAAAAAACATTTGAGACAATGTTTGTGTGGAATAATCCCTGCTTGCTTTGATTTACTACTCGCTGATGTTTCTAAGTAAAAAACATTTCCACTTCACCCAAGATGGACCTTAATCAGTCTTGTTTCTGCCATACTGAAGTCTCATCTAGGCTAGGAGAAAGCATGGAGTTGTGATTATTGTAAATAGGAGGTGAAATATATATGTAACATGTCAACATTATGTTAGTGCATAGTGACATGAAACCCTACATAGGAGACCACCGCACACCACCTAAACAGCCACGTCCTAAAAGCCTCAATCAAGCAAGAATGACTATTGAAGATGATTGATCCGGTTCATGATTAAATGTACTCTACTGACTCACATTCTTTAGTTTTAAAAAGCTTAATTCCCTGTTAAAAATTGATTAACTGACATTCAAGTACACCACAATTTTATTTCATTCTGGATATATAAGCTATAGAAGATGAACGGATTCAGTGGAAAGAAAAAAATTATTCATGCTATTTTAGTCATTCAGATTTCTTCCACTAAAGCTTGGTTTCAAGCCTTATTTTACTAGAATTTGCCCAGGTCATTAAAAATAAGCTACAACTCTATTTAGCTCTGAAGATAAATATGTGCATGTGTTGTGTTTGTGTGGCAAGGTTTTGGTGGGGGGACTACAGGGGTGGCTTCTGTGAGAAGCTGCCAGGAACTTCCCCCATGTCCAACAGAGCCAATGTCAGCTGGCCCCTGGATGAGCCCACTGCTGGCCGACACTGAGCCGAGCAGTGATGGTGCTGACACCTCTGGGATAATGTGTTTAAGGGTAAAAAGTTGTTTTACAAGAGCAAATGCAGCTGGGGAAGAGAGGAGTGAGAATATGTGAGAGAAACAGTCCTGCAGACAACAAGGTCAGTGAGGAAGGAGGGGAAGGAAGGGAATGAGGTGCTCCAGGCATGGAAGGGACCAAGAGTGGAGCAGTTCAGGAAGAACTGCAGCCCATGGGAAGGAGTCATGTTAGAAAAGTTCATGGACGATGGTGTCCCATGGGAAGGGCTACATGTTGGGGCAGGGGAAGAGTGTGAGGAGTCCTCCCCCTGAGAAGGAAGGAGCAGCAGAGACACTGGGATGAGCTGACCGCAGCCCCCATTTTCTATTCATCTGCACTGCTGTGGGGGAAAAAATAAGAGAAAATTGGGAATGAAGTTGAGCCCAGGAAGGAGGGAGGGGTGGGGGGAAGATTCTGAGATTTGGTTTTATTTCTCATTATCCTACTCTGATTTGATTTGTGATAAAATCAAATAATTTCCCCAAGTCAGGTCAGTGTTGCCCATGATGGTAACCGGTGAG
The DNA here is from genome assembly GCA_013397815.1 of Aleadryas rufinucha. Taxonomy (NCBI): domain Eukaryota; kingdom Metazoa; phylum Chordata; class Aves; order Passeriformes; genus Aleadryas; species Aleadryas rufinucha. Next base: position 574,207 of record VZTH01004487.1, read on the forward strand.
TGATCTCTCCCCAACCCTATCTTGGCCCACAAGCCTTTTTCTGCCCTGCCCAGCTAAGGTGGGGAAATGTCAGAGTGGCTTTGGTGGGCACGTGGCATCCAGTCAGAGTCAGCCCACCACAGTGCATTTGTTAACATAGTTTTTCTTTTCATCAATACAAGGCTGCTCTTTTAGAAAGCACAGACTTCTTCTGCATAAAATTTCTGACTTCCCAGAGGAAAATATATGTGCAGGTGAAGAGAAATTTAGATTTAGAACACCAGGTAATCAAGTAAAGGGGAGAGAATTCAGTGGAGTCTACTAAATAGTGATAACAGCTCTTTTTCCCTTTCATTCCCTTTCATTTGCTAAAGCAAATGCAAATTTGAGAGAGAAATGCGGGAAAAGAAAATTAACTTGAAATCAGGAGAGAAATGGTGTGGGGGTATTACCTTTCATTTGACTTTCCACATGCAGAACTTGTGTAAATTCTCAAGAGATATAAAGTGTCTTCAGTTTGAGTCTTCTGATGGCAAAGTATCAGGTTGAAAAAGAGAGAGGTCTCTTCTTGTCTATGTGGTAGCTACACTCATCCAACAAAATAATTATGGAGAAAATCATTACAGCAGTAACACTTATAAGACAGGCAGAATGTCTTCATATCTGCAGTTTCCCTCTTGAAGATGCTTCATTTGTATATAAATGAAAAAGTCTTGTCAACAGCTACACGGATATTCACTGCTCTGATGTTGAAGGAGCTCCTTGACTCGGTGCATGCACCTTCAGTGCTTCTTGCTTGCGGCTCAAACTCTGAGCACCAATATCCACACATTGAGATACGCCCTTGAATGTGCTTCATTCCGAATAGTAAAGTGAAAAATGCTCCTTGTAACCTTCTCTCGTGCCACCTCCTCCACAGGCAGCACTTCCTTACTTGCCTCCATGTCGAGGTCTCTGTTCTTGAACGTAGTTCAAGAACCTCTTATTTCATCATTAAGTCTGTTCACAGGGATTTTCTCCTTATTATTAGGTAGATACCGTTTTCTAGTAGACCCTCATTTTCACTTAATGAAGTACAGTGATCAAATAAAAAAGCTTTCTGAAGATATCAGTTACTCACCCCTGCAGCAGGACAGGCTGGGCATAATAAAATGAAAGTCAATTTTAAATCAGTCTCAAGAAAATTACAACTTTGTCATTGTAGTTCTTCTACTAGTATGACTGCATTATGAAACCCATGTCAAGTGAATGCTCATGAAAGACCGTGACATTTCAAACTCTCAGACTGGACCTTTGTATTTGATCCCAGAATGGACAAATTATATTGCTGGTAATCAATGCACCTTTTCATTCTTACACTACAAGCTTAGAAGCCATTCAAGGCAAGAAAGTGAAGGTAAGTGACATCCCATTTATACATGTATTGAGCCTTTTGCCTGTGTACTAGACTGAAGTGTGGTCACTAAAAAGCAGATACAGAGCTGTAGCAATGTTCTCTCATTCTTGACATTAACTGAGGTTAATATGGCAGCTGGGAGGTGAAAAAATAGGAATCTCAGTTTTCATTTTAACAACCTGATTTGAAGGGCTGTTTTCATCAACCTGTAGTGAATGAGATTGTGTGAGATGGAAAATCTAAGAAAAAGGAATGAAACACTTTCCTTGGCTAAAAAACTCTTTTTTAATGTCACAGTATGTGACATTAGTCTAGAACCAAGTGATAGAAATTCTTTCACCTTGCTGATTGCAAAGTTTTATAATTCTTTTTAAAAATAGTCTTGGTAAAAATAAACATGGTCTGGATGTTTGTTAGGGATCTAAATTAAGACCACAGTCATTCATTACTAGTCTGCTAAATGATTACTTTTAAAAGAAAGAAAAATCCATATTAAAAATTAGCATCAAATTGATATTGAAATTAATACATCAGAACACAGAATTTAGTCTTTTGCTTGGCTCCATTTCTTTGTGTTTTCATGCTTTAAAACATTTGCTGAGCCAAATATAAGATTTACATATTTCATTATCCAAGTCATTAGGATACTAGCTTGGGAGAACAAATGGGATAACATAAGTATGATTACAGCTTATCAGATAATGCAGCATCAAAAGAGAACAACAGAAAATTTCAGTGCAGCATAGCATGCACTCATCTGCAACACCATCTGTGAAGTCTTCAGGTTGTTTGTCTGCATTGAAATCTGAAAACAAACAAGGTGTTTGACTTCCAGTTATGTGCTCAGCTTCTCTTCTGAGCACATAATTTACGGACCACATTCTCTGCTATGGTTTGTCAGTTGGGAACACTTTACTTTTTCCTTCCCCCAAAATGACCAACTAACTTTCCTGTGAATCAGTGTAGGTATCAAAATGCTGAGTACAGACTCCACTGACCCCTTTGAAGGCAGATTGTTAGATACTGAAGGAAAAATACTCATCCCAAACAACAAAGGGAGAGAAGAAAAGTCCATCTTACTAAAGCCACTTCTTTGTAATTCAGCTTCAAGTAATGGGAAGACACTGGTGTCTTCTAGCCATACCCATTATAAACTGTGATGTAAATCCATAACAGGAAAAGATGATGAGCAACACATAGAAAAGATTTCATCAGTGCTGGAGCTGAAGAAGCCTGAGCAGGAGCAGCCTTTACTCCTCATACCCAGTTAATAAAATTCCTCTGCATATGAGATTGCCCAGTGTTTCATTGCTTAATGTGTGTTGAAAGACATGTCTACACCACAACTCTTGCTAGAAAACACTACGGTCCTAGGAAAATGGGAATCTCTGGGGGTATAAATCACCTGATTGGAGAAGCTAAAGGCCTGTGTGGCTTGCAAACCAAGAAGCTTAAATCTTCTGTAAGGCAGCAAGAAAGAATTTTAAAACAAACAAGGTAATTGTGGCAGAGGTGGAGGTACAATGGCTGCCCTGGTGGATGCTCCAACAGTTTTCCAAATACGCGGCTGGTATTAAGTGCATCTTCAAGGTGACAGGTACATTGTGCAAGCCACTGCATAATAGCCAGGGACAACAATTTAGAACCATTTTTACAGAGGGCACACCACCTCAGAAGTTACAGACTGACTGGGAAAAGATGTTTTAAGGTGGTCTTCAAAAAAGGCTTTTAAAGCTGTATAACCTTTAACACTTTTTACTCTTAGTGAAGTAAAAACCTCCATTATAAAGCACTTTAACTGAGCACTCTAAACCAAATAGCACAGAACACTTTTTTGCTACAAAATACATCATCAGGCTGTGCAGGCACCTGTAACTGTGGCTGCACTGTCTGCCAGCCTGCTGCTGCTCTTTGTTGACACAGTCAGGGTTAAAATAAAGACTGACCACAACAAACTCACTTTGTTTTAGGAAGTTGATTGTAGAGTAGCATCTGCAGCCCTGTAAGTCTCTTGTATTTCAGTAAACACAACCAACATGATACAAGCAAATTGTTACAGGGATCCAGCCTTGTAAATGAACTACACTGTCCAGGCTAGCCACGGTGTACCTGGTATTTCAAGCATTCCCGCTGTGTATGTCACATACATACATAGGTGGTATGCTCTGCAGCCTGCCATGTATTCTGTATATGCAGGAGGTATATTCCATATGCCATGTGGAATTCCATATACTACAGCTAGAGAAGGGCCAGACAACATTTTAAAAGGCTTTGGGAATTATAAAGTCACGTGTTGAAAGTCTCACTCAAAGTACTGCAGAAAATATATTTGGATGAATTTCCAAGGTTGTGCTGGGGAAGTTGGAAACAGCAGAAAATCAAGGCGGGCTTGTGGCTTATTTACATTCGCAGGAAAACTTTAAAAGAAAGAGAGAATTGTCATGCCTTCTGGCATGGGGCAGCCTGTGTCTGTCCTTTAAAAAGATGAGGACAGGAGGCACCAGACAGCAGTCTGGCTGTGAAGAAGAAAAAGAACAACCCAGGCCAAATGGTGCAAAAGAAATGGAAAGCCTAGGAAAAAAAAATTCTGTTATATGACTAGTAAATGAGATATATAATTTAAAAGGTACAAGTTGCATTTAAGGCTCCTCAAGAGCAGTAATACAGCAAATCAAAGCTGGATTTCTTTGAAGCACTGAGAAGACTGTGGAGGTGACTCCACTTTCCACCATGGCAGTCTGCACCTCTGGGCTTCTCCATAGCCAGGACTAGGGAAGATCAGAGAGATCTGAACACATGTCAAAATTAGGCTCATGTGCAGCAAAGACAGGGTTTGTTTGATGTGCTCCCTGGCAACAGGGACCTCCAAGCCAGTAATTATCCATGGCCTGCTGTGTGTGAAGAGAGTGTGGTGGCACACAGGGTGCGCTGGGGACGCACTGAGTCTTTACACAAAGCCGGCAGTAAATACTTGGTTGACCAGGTGGATATGAAAGGATTCAACATAGCAGGCAGGCAGCCATGTCAGCAACCAGGAAAATTTGTTTCTGGGATAGCTGCTCGAGCTTCTTGTTATGGTAGTTACAGATAACGAGGCTTTTGGCAGTAATTACGCTTAGAACCCTTTCAACATCAAAGAGTAAGATATAAATTTTGTTGTTCTATATGTGGATGATGAACAAACCCTGGTGAAACCACTGCAGCTTGATCTTAGAAATGGCTGTGATGTGAGAGAATACCTGCAGCTCACACAGAGGATTGGCAGCCATAGGGAAGACCACATATGCTGTTAGCCAACATGGAAAAGTTCACCCCTGTATATAACCTGTGTGCTTTCAGCCTGTCTTCAGATCAGTATTGTGTTGGTCCCTATTCCTTGAATAAAAGAGAAAACATTACAGCAGAAATATGTTTTTCAAGGGCATTGACCATCACTGTTTGTATGACTGTGTTCAGCAATATTTGGCAATGTGATAGAGACAAACCAGAGGAGATTCAAGCCTGTTGATTAAATGTGAAGACGGACACCAAAGAGCTCGCATTATTATTTTTTTCAACAAACCCCTGTGCCAGAGAGTCCTTTCTAGGCATGCACCCAAGATGGTAGATCCCTGAGTGCACTACCAGATCACTTCTCCAGAAGGTACAGGCCACTCATCAGATGGTGGGATATCATGCTTCTAAGCCTGCCCTGATAGAAAGGCAGGATGATGGCCTTGGTCCTTCCTCTTTAGCACCGAATGCCAGTATTTTTTTTCAGTATGTAAACAAATAGATGCACGGACAGAAAAAAATATCAGTTCTTATACTAAAAGCCTCTTATTTCTATGTGTGACCATTGTGTCTTGTTCATCCATGGTATAACACCAAGGAGAGTCTGGCCCCATCTTCTTTACATTCTCCCATCAGGTGTTTATACACACTTAATACTCTTAAGCCTAATCCTCTCCTGGCTGAGCAATCCCAACTCTCTCAGCCTCTCCTCATACAGATAGTCACTAAGATCTTCAGCTAAGTCATCCACAAATTTTATTAAAAAATATTTGCAGAGCAGTTCTGGGGTTTTCTTTTTCTTTTCCTTTTCCTTTTTCTTTTTTTGTTTTTGCTGTTCTGTTACAACAGTTGCCAGCAACTTTAACTAAACATGAGGCTGTCAGGCAGAGCAAAAAGCAAACAGTTGGCGTTCTCTAGGACTTTTTACAAAGCAATTTTTTTCATAGCTGCTGTGCTTTGTCAGAATAGCAGAAAAAGGATGTTCCTAACAGTGACCAAATGTCAAGTGATCCAAAACCGTTGGGAAGGCTGTCAATATTTTTAATGACTACTTTCTTGTCATGTAGCATCTCTGCATCTTCTGAAGGGGCTTTGCTTCTACGACACACTTCTTGTTCCTTGCTCTCATGATCTTTTGGGGTACATCACTGTCTGTATTTGTGCCATCGTCCAAGATGAGATCCCTCAGCAACTCAAAATTAATGTTTTCTCTTTGTTTCATTTAGAGTGATGCCTTTAACTTTCATACACATCAGAGATAGCCATAGGATTTCAGTGCTGATGCCACAAACTCTGCAGTAAAGTGCTTGTCTAGCAGCAGCTCCCTCATCAGGTCACCTAATCAGTCACCAAGCTGGGGGTGTTTGGTCCCCTAAAAAATTCATGAAAATCTCAGAGGCTGTCTCGTGACAAAATCGGTGACATTGGAGGGCACCTAAGATGTCATAAAGCTCTAAGCCTATGTATGCAGGGGAAAAGCAAGTTACAAAGATATTAGTGCTGTGTTCTAGGGTCACACCTCTTTTGAACATTGCCATGAACATCCTCATTAACAAAACCACAAGTGAGCACAGTGTAAGTCAGAGAAAAGAGGCAGTCATACCATTGTCTTTGTTCCAGCCAGAACAGGGTTGACTTTTGCAGTAGCCAGGAGGGGCCATGGCAGGGACCCAGAGGTTCTTCTATACTACCTCACGTCATTTCCTGGGTGGGGTGAAGGGATCTCTTCTGGGTTGGTGTAGGGTAGCAGAGGGAGTGGTCAGGTATTGTTTTCATGTGAATCATTCACCTCTTTCTTGTACCCTCTGTCATTCATATTGCAGCTGTTACTGTTCATTTTCTTATCTCGTGGCTGTTTCCAATAAATTATTCTTATCTCAACCCATGATCTTCAATTTTTGTGCCTCCAATTCTCCTTTGCAGCCCTCCACAGAGGAGAGGATGGAGGGAGGGAATGAGGGAGCAGCACACTGTTTGGAGTGCTTTCAGTGGGAATACTAAATTGGAGAATACCGTTCCTAAACCATAACAACTCATCTGGTTGTTTCACCTCTGGTTGTCATAGTGTTTGCTTTCACCAGCCCAAAATGCCATCGGGGTATCAGAACCCTCAGAAATAACTTTGGGATGTCCAAAACAGTATTGTTCTGTTGATGAAGTGATGGTGATTAGTAAAATCTAAATAACTGATCTTCTCACCAGAGTTTGCTCCACCATACAGAGAAAAGGCACAGGTCCCTCAGCCCAGAAGCACACCCCCAGGGATCAGCAGCAGTGGCAACTCGGCTCTTTTTGAAGGCCACAGATCTCCTGCTTACTAGCTGAGTGACATGCCAAGAATTTGTCAGGGACTAATTTGTGAAGGTACTAGTAGTCCCTAATTACTTCAACTATATCCACAGCCTCCACTCATTAAGCTCAGTTCTGGGCCCCCAGCCCCTTCCTTAGCTATGTAGTAATTGTGCCTGTCCCTATCCTTATTTCTGGAGTGTTGTTTGTCTTTCCTGGCTTGACCTTGGACCTGTCTTGTTAACCTTGCCTTTGCCCGTTGCTCAGAACACAGGCTTGTGCCTGCTCAGGTCAGTGGTTCTGTGGATCACTACTTTTTTGATGGGCAATACTCTTCTGACTAGGTCTGCTGCAGTCACCCCAAACTGCACACAAACCACGAAAGAAATATAAAAAATGTTAAGTCAAATTACCAACCAAAACCCAGCTCTGTTTCTTTCAGTATCTACATATGGTGGTTGTTTGGAGGTGGAGTTGTTTGGAGACAGCAGGCACAAAGTGCAGGAGAGTGCAGCAGTATTTTTAGCTGCTCTGCAATGAAACAGTTTGTGGAGCAAATGTGGTTTATGGATGTTGGAACTTTGTGCTTGCGGAGGATTTCCATTAAAACCAAAACGAGATGCTATTTCATACTGGCCAGCAGCAGTGAGATGGCTGATGCCCTATAAAAAACAGCCTTACAGGCAAGTATAGAAGCTGTCATAATTTGCATTAAATGCATGTGGTATAGTAATTTAGGAAAAGACTGGGAATATGGGAACCTATTAACTGATAAGATAGAATTCATATTGAGGGCAAACAGAGCCAATATGGTGCTCAGGGATTGTGTGAGATTAAGTTCATTTTTCACAGGGTTTTTGGTAAAAATGTACATGAGCCACTTGAAATGAGAAAGGCCACTGTAACCTCATTGAACACCTTTCCCCTCCAATTTTATTTTGAAATGTCCCTTTATACTTTCATCTGTTAGCACTACAGTCTTAGGCATGAGGAATAGAAACAGGAACATGCAGATGCAGAGGCCAGCATTGCCTTCCATCCAGCAGTCTACTCACACATTTTCATCACCACCTCTCTCATAGCGTGGGAGATGATCCTCACCATTGTCTCACTCCTGTAGCCTCTGAAAAGTTTCACCTCTTGCAGGAGACAAGTCAGTTCTTGCACATCAAAAATTTTCTCCTTCATTGGTATGGACTGTTCCAAGAACTGCTTTTTCTCATCACATAACAATCATCACGTAACTGGGCTGTATCTGATCCCACTGAACCTGACCCTGGCCTGCTGATTGGCTTCCTGTCTTCACCTGGGCCTGACTCATTTGACTTGACCCCTGGACCTTACTTACCTTATGAGCTGGATTCACAGTTCAACCTGGTTTCCACCTCTAGGGCTGCCTTGCTCATCTTGCTCAGATAGTGCAGGTGTGATCAGCACCAGCCCTGCTGACTCCATTGTCTTGCTCAGATCATCCTCCCTGGGAAAGAAGCCTGTCATCGCTGTTCCCTGACACACATAATATTCATGTTGAGGAATGGATTGTATAATTTTGGTTTTAAACAGTGTTAAAAGAAAGGGTAGGAGGAGGAGTGACACTCACAGGTCTAGGACTGCAGTACTTGGGAATGGCTGTTTAGTTTAATGAATTAAAAATATCTAAATATTCTAGGAAATGGGTGCTGGAGCTGAGGACTTCCATGCACATGGGTTAGGGTACCATATTCTTACACCCTTATCCTTACAGGTACTTGGCAGGTAGAGCTAGCTGTAATATTAACAGTCTTAAACATGTTTGTACAATGAATGACAAACCTCACAAAAATGTCTTGGCCCAAAATCCTTCCTGACACCTTAGCCCTAATGACCACTGTGTAAAAGGAGGAAATCAGTCTGGGGATATTAGACATGATGCTAGCCTACCACCATTTTTCCCTTCACACAAGGTGATGACATAGATTAACACGTGGCAGATACTCCAACAAGGGAATATTACTTTGTGTGCCTTTCCAGTTCATGGACCACCCCACCAGTCAACTTTTCTACCACTCAGACAGCTGGTAGAAAAGTTTACTGGTGGAGTGAGCATTCTGAGCATTCTGGAGCTGTCAGATCTATTCCTGCTGTGAGACTAGCAGAAAAACAGATATTAGTGTTCCTGTTACTTGTCAATAATCTTAGAATTGAGGATAGACTGTGTACAGTATCCTGAATGCTTCTACAACAGTAGAAGCCAAACACAAGGTGGATTAAAAAATACCCTATCAATATGCTGATTAGTGACCCTTTTAAAAAATGTCTCCATATTCACAGTGCTTAGATTTCTTATGGGGCAATATAAAAAATTGTACATCCTGACAACTTCAGGACAGAACTGATCATAGACTCCATGCTCGAAGATTTGATGTATTCCCCCTATCCCAACCACTTTATAAGCATTGAAACAGTTCCTAACCAGATCTGTATTCTTTTAAGCGTGCTTACTGTTCCCTAGCCCTAAATTTCTGAACTGCTAATTCCCACTAACACATATATTCCATACCAGCCATGAGCTGTACTCCCTCCTTCTTCTCTCCTGCATTTTATGTGAGCAGTGAAGCTGGAGTGTATCTGGTGGGTCCTTAAGTAACCACCAGAGTGTGACAGGATCATAAGAAAAATTAGATCCAAAAGAGAAATGTGGTGGGATGTGGGAATCCATTAACCACTACCCTCTGGGCTCAAACTTCCAACCTGTTCTTTACCTCTCAAGACTGTGGGAGAGAGTGTTGAGAGCTTTCCTGAAGTTGTGAGAGATGACATTCGCTGGTTTGCCCTCCCTAGTTCCACACATGCAGTCATTCAATCACAGCAGGCAAGCTGTGGGTAAAGTATTACTAACCCTTGGTAACTAATTCCATGCTCACTGTTTCCAGTGATCTTCTGCATGTTTGGGGAAGTTCCAAGGTGACTCACTCCATGACTTTTACAAAACCGAAGTGAGGTTCTTTATTGACTTTTTGGGTCTTTTTGAAGTTGGGTGCAACTTTCTTCAGTTATATCAGGAATCTGCCCTGATCTCCCGAGCCTTCAAAACTGTGGAGCGTGTTCATGCAAAGACATTGGCCAGCTGTCTTGGTATCCTCAGACAGAGCCCATTAGGGTCCCCTGGACTTGTGGCAGCTGAGTTCTCACACACAATCCCTGGCTCAACCCTCACCTGCTTCTGGAAGTTCCTCTCCTCCTTGAACTCTTTCACTAAGCACAGAGGACTGGCAGACATCGCTGGTGAAGAGCGAGGCTTCAAGTACCTCAGCCTGTGTCTATTTTATTAAAACCACTGACCCACTACGCAACTGAGCCATGTCTTGTTATTAAAGTAGGACTAGAAGTTCGTGGTACCCTTGATGTCCTTCACCAGTTTCAACTGCAACCGAGCTTTGACTTTTCTAAACCATCCCTACATTCCTGGGCAATATTTCAAAAGCCATCCTTTGTACCCTGTAGCTGCTTCTGCCTATAGAAGCCTTTTTGCACCAAAGCCTCCAAGAGAGCCTCTTGTCCTTCTGCTGGTGTCTAATGATTGTCAAATAGAGAGGAAGAATGATTTTCTTCAGCCTACCAGCTCCTCTCCTCTCCTCTCCTCTCCTCTCCTC